>JACEGQ020000218.1:0-26804 GCA_015852605.2 Populus deltoides | reverse complement strand
ATGATCGCATTAGAACTGATAATTTGAATGATCTTTGGATTGTTGATTCTAAATGTCACAAAATCACATGTTTAATAAGCTGAGAAACATTTGTACTTTTGAATAATTTACTTCTACCTTTATTCTTTCAAGAGCGCTAATGGAAAGGCCTCAGAAGGGTGTGGAAAATCAAATTAGTTTATGAAACAATCATGTCCGATGTTCTATATGTTCCTCATTTCCTTTCTTTCACTTTTAGTTAGTAATTTACATTCAATTGTGATGTAATTTGCACTCATCATAAGGTTATATTTCAAGATCGATTAATCAAGAAGACAATTAAGAAGGTTTTTTATCTCGCATGGCTCCTATTATATCTCTGGCGATAACCAGAAGCCTTGTGAGGATTTCAAGCTAATTTCAAAATATCGTGATATGACACTCATGGCATCTTCGTGCTAGACATCCAAGTTAAATTTCATTATTAGCAAAGTAAATTCAGTACCAACCAAGAAACTCCCTTGAATATGAGAGATTTGTCATTTTTCCAAATTGGTTAAACTTCCTTTAATTCTTTCTCGTATCAAATGTAACTTATATGTTTGAACTTATACATTCAAATGTATATGACCATTTATACTTCACTCGGACATGGTTTTAAATGCTTGGTAACCTTTATTGATGATTTTTCTAGAGTCACATGGATGTATTTGCTAAAAAAGATAAAAGTGAAGTATTTGCTTGTTTAAGACTTTATATGTTGATTACTAATCAACTCAACTCATCTTAAAACTTTCTTATCAAACAATAAGACTAAATACATGTCCAAAGACATGGGCATATTATTTACGCTCTAATGGCATATGCATCAAATTAGTTATGTTAGGACACCCCAACAAAATAGGGTCTCGCAACGAAAAATCATGATCTACTCTGAAAAACCGTACTATAATGTTACAAATGAATGTTTTAAAAATTTTTGGTTATATGGCTTTACGCTACCTATCTTATAAATCACATACCTAGCCTTTTGTATTTTAAAAATTATAAGTTTTACAGTTACAAGTCCTCGATTTGGCACACCTCAAGGTGTTTGATTCTCTTGTTTTGTTCTACCATCATCACAATGTGATAAGCTTGATTCTAGAGCCACTAAATGCATTTTCATAGGATACTCCAAATACAAAAGGGTACAATTCATTTGTGATCCTTACTAAAAAGATGTATGTATCAAGAGATGTTAGATTCATTGAAGACGTTTATTTATTTATCACAACTTAGTTAGGAGGATCAATTTGAATTATGTAAACTCACCTAGTTCAAGTTTTCACTATCAAAGTTCATGTTTCTACCACGATAGTTCTTTGTGCCGTGGTCAATTTTAGTTCTAATCATCCTCCATCAAGCTCTAGTTTTGTCACCGAGTATTTCGTGTACATGATCTAATGAAAATTCATCTAATGAAACCCTAATAGTGTCTAACTCGACTAAGTGCTAGAATCGAAGTGCACAAGAAGCTCCAAGTATTTAAAATGATCACTCAACCTCAAGAAGAACATCCCACAAAAAAAATCAACTCCTTCCGATTACACAATATGACTTATAATGTCAAAACATCTCATTTCTAAATTTACGTCATATTATTAATCATCCTATATCACGAGCATTCCTCACTTCCATATCAGAGGATCATGAGCTCAAGACATTTCCAAGAAGCTTCAGAGTCTCTCAGTGTTAAAGGAAAGGGCTCATGAAGAACCTTACCGCACTTGCTAACAATCATACACGGAACATCATAACTCTTCTCACTGTTGTGTAAAAAGTAGTAGGTTGTCACTAGATTTTTCAAGACTAAGTTCAACTCAAATGGAATAATTAAATGACACAAAGCTCGGCTTGTAACTTTGGGGTTTCTCTGGAAATTTGGAGGACTATAAGGGAATATTTTCCTCAATGGGAAAAAATGACTAATATCGAAGTTTTATTATCCATTTGCAATCAATCATGATTTGGTCATTGTAAAATAGATGTAAGAAATGATTCTTACTGGACCTGAAGAGGAAGTGTTCATGAAACTACCTCCGACATCCACAGAGTACCTCTCAACCGTTTGCAAACTTCATAAATCCATTTGTGGTTTAAGCCAAGTCCACGAGCATGGCATGGCACAAATAAATATTGCACTAAAATCTTGGGTTTTACAAAAGAATGTTGATTCTTTTCTATTTGTCCAATAGAAGCTCAAAACAAGCTTTGTTGTACTTGTATATATGGATAATTTAATCATCATGGAATAATGGAAAGTCTATTACAATTGAAGAATGATCTACGAAGCAATTCTCAATTAAATATCTGGAAACTAAAGTACTGCGCGGGATTAAAATTGCAATTTCAAAGAAAAGGTTCTTTCTAAATCAACTAAGTATATTCTAGACTTATTACAAGATGTTGAGCGACTACATGCCAACCTATCATTACCTCTCGACAAGAAGCTTCCAACCTGACTCCCTCAAATAAACCTCTCAAGGCATTCACCACTTTATCAAAGGATTGTTGGCAAGCAATTTACTTAACAATCATTAGACCAGACATTACCTTTTTTTTAATATCGCTTTATTAATTCAATACATGCATACTCCCACACCTCAACATCTTGGCATGATGAAATGCATTTTATAATATTTGAAAGGAACTATTGGTCGCGATATCGTTATGCCGGCACGAATGGGTATATAGACATTATAGGGTCATAAACGATTCGGGATTGGGCAAGGAATGCATTAGGGTAGACGATCTACTACTAGATATTGCGGGCTTGGTCGGAGATAATTTAGTGTCTTGGAATAGCAAAAAACAACATATGGTCGACGTCTAAGGCCGGTAATACCGTCAATGGCATCTCGCCATGTGAATTAATTTGGCCCAAAATTTACTTATAGATCTTGGATTTCCACAATCATACACCAATGACTTGTTTAGTGACAACCAAGTCTGGAGATGCTTACGCAGCCTAATCAAGTGTTTCAAGGCAACGCACAAAACACTCAAGTGGATTGTCATTATATCGGCCGTACCTAGTTCAAGCTAAACTTATTCAAACTGCGCACGAGTGCGAACTTCTACAATCAACTACCCGATGTGTTTACCAAAATTTGACCTTCTTGTTAGTTTCATCAGTGTTAACAAGTTTAAATCAATTAATCCACTCGATCCAAATTTGAGGGGAGTCTCGAAGATTGGCAGATCTCGTTATGACAATACTACGTATCAAGGACCAATATATTCAAGATCTTCAGAAAGCTATTATATTACCTAAGATATGATATCTACTATCTAGCTTAGATGATCTTGTAATTACTATATATCCTTCTTAGATCTCAAGGACAGAATCAAATCATTAATGCATTATGTTAGGGTGTTGATTCTAGTCCATATATATATATATATATAGTACACACACACAATAGGCACAGCTCCTCCTTTCCAGACCGTGAAAGCAGATTTCTTAAATGTGATTAATTAACTAGATAAGATCAATGTCTGAGGAGGTACACTGAGAAGTGCAACTAAAAATTTTGGTAAGAAGACTGATCATTTAGAAAACATGGTTTGAAGTTGAGAGAGGAGAAATCTAAAACATTCAAACAGGATACTTATTCAATAAACTCTCATTTACAAACATAAAAGAAAATATTATATTCCGCCAAAAATCTCTACTTAGACACGAAAATATATAGATTTTTTCAATCCTCTTATTACTAAGAACTTATCATATACATAGTGTAATCATTCGCGGTAAAGGTTTTCCACCACACATTGCATACAACCCTAAACACACACACACACACACACACACAAGGATGTGCCAAGAACATACACATTTATCAATATTTCATCATCTCTCTATTCCATTAACTTGGCACGAGAGCAACCTGGTATTTCCTCTTCATCATGGATCTAGCACCCAAAATATGGACTCACACGTGGCTACACCCCTTTCTCCCTCTAGCCACAGACGGGCTTTCTCCTACCGAGCATAATCTTCCCCTTCCCGATGGTGTCTCGTCACGCAAAATATCACCGTTGCTGCTATTCCTCATCCGAAATGAATCACCCTCCCCAACATTCATTCTTCACCGCAGCCTATCAAAACACTACTTGCTTATTACCTTCCTAACTTAACTCTCCTGGAATGGTTCCTTCCTCACGATTACAAAGAAGAAGGAAAATTCTCACATGATTGTTCCTTCTTCTTCAAACACTCAACAAATAATCTCTCTAAAACTATCAAACATAAATTTCTTATAATCGGAGAATGTAACGAAACCTTACTTGTTAGGCCAAGGTGTACTACCTTGCAGATGGTTCTTCCCATGCTCTCCTAAAGATATACCATTTCGTCGATATGGCCTTTCCTCCATTAATCCAACATCATAGGTCATGGAAACAAAGAAGATCAACTGGACTATAAGCGCCATTCTCATCCGCACTACTAAAGTGTTACATCTGTCGCTGATTGCGTCGGATACTCCTCGCTACAGGATGACTCTTTACACCGCCTTTTCACCATCTAATTCCATGAATAATGGAGCTTCATGGTTCTTCCAAGACCAAGGTGTAATGATAAAGTACTAATGCTGCTTTATGGGCAAGCTAGCATGCTATTTGATAAGCTTGTTATCGCCAAAGTACCATTGTCTATGGAAGATTTTTAACCTCTATGTGTTCCGTGGATTGAGAGGAGAGTTTCAATGACCTAGTAACCACCCTTCCACTAGAGCGGAACCTCGCTTCGCATTACACCGATCTGGCTACGCCTTCTTCTCACAGAGTTTCTACATAAGGCTTCTCTTCAACTTGTCAGCGATACCACTACTACCAACAACATCTCGCCCTCCCTAGCCTCTTCCTCACAGCCACACCATAGTCTCCGAACTACTATAACCAAGATTCCTGGTCATAGGGGTCGTCAGGGAGGATGGAAGACCATAATCGTAGCTATCTCCTCATGGTTCTCAATGTATAACCGATGCAACCATATTATTTGATAGTTTCACCCCCATTTAACTAGTATTTTGCCTATGTTTTATATATAAAATGCCTTTGATATTCTTTGTTTTATGTTTTGAAGGCACTTTTGGATGAAAGATGCAAAGGAGTAAATTGGAAGTAATTGGCGATTTGATGTTCACGATGTTTTTGTGCAGAGCGTGAGTTCTAGGGATCAAATGAAGTGATTCCAGTGGCACTAAAAAGCTAACATCCATACCTTTTGGAAATGCAATGCAAGAAAATAAAAAGAGAAAGATCATGGAAATCACATCCCGCAAAGTCAAATCTCGCATTCTGCGGTTGACCTTGGCCATTCAAAATTTAATATCCGAGCTACGAAGTCCAATTGATGCAAACTCAATTTTCGTGGATTCCTAATTCAAATACTCATCCACGCCCAAATTTCAGCCAAAAAGATGTCATATGAGGGAGATATGAGTTTTCAAAGATGACAACTAAATTCTGCAGTAAACGGGTTTCCTGTGAAGAAACAAGTCCAAATTACATTCCAAGCATCTAAACCGACATCCAAGTTTTTATATCAGCAATTTAGCCTCTGTCAGAGCTTGAAGATTTCATGCAAAGGCTATTTCTCCTTTTTAGGAAAAATAGTTATGAAGTACTTAAATGTAAATTGATAACTCAAGGAAGGACTATTTTGTAAATAGAGAGTGAGGTTTCTAGCATATAAAAGAAAGAGAGAAGGAGGCGTGGCCAGTGAGAAAAGGGAGAGGAGGAGGGCAAAGGGCCTGCGTGAGAATAAACACACATTCTCTCCTCTACAAACCCAAAAATCATGCTCTTTTCATTCTTGAAGTAGTAGTTCAATAGTTATGCGAAGTTTGAAAGCTCTTTTCTGGTTGCAGGACATAACAAACCTCGGATTTCAAGAACCGTGAGATTTATTCTTCCTTTTATTTTCAGTTTATGTTATGAATGAGTATGATTGTTTTCCTCATGCATATTTCCTATGATTGTTGTTGATGATTGCTGTTTTAATTTCTAAGTTATTGTTGTGAATATCCCATTGCTAAGTTTAATATCAAAACGGAGTTGTGATATATGAACTCGTAGAAGCAACTAAGCTTAATAATTGTATGAACTACGTTATTGAACTTAGGGAGAACATTTGAACAAAGTGACACAAGTGCAGACAACTTGTAAGTTAATCTTGATGAAATTATCTAGTTCTAAAGTTACCATTAAATTGAATCATTAGTGCGACACTTTGATTGTTTGTTGGTTAGGATTAGTTATACGCCTGGATCCATTAATTAATCAACGTTAAGAAAGATAAAATTTCAGAACATAAACTTCGTAATTTTCGTTTGAAGATCGGTTCTAATTTAGTTGGTGGATGTGCTTTACGTACCCGAGTTTGTTTTTTGATAAGTTTTGTTTTATAATTTTGTTTGCTAGTTTAATTGCTGCCATAGTTTAGATAATTACAAACCAAATCCCCCGAATTACATAACGTCTGACGACAAAATCTGACTTGAAACTTCCTGCGGTAGGATCGACCACTTTGCTTGATACTATATTATCTTGTGTGTTGTATTTGAAGCTAGGGTAATTAATTTGTCGCGACCAGTGATATCGCAAGAACAAATTTTAAGCGTGTCAGAAGTAATCTTAGTTGATTCCCTGTGCTGTAACCGTTATTTTTATTCGTTGTGATTGAAAAAAAAAAGACAGCCGAATTTTGCTACTGATGGCATGCTGTTGAAAACAGAGTTTTTGGTGGAATTAGATATTGGCCTTTTGTTTTACGAAAGGAAACGACATTCTGAACAGGACTAGTGATATATCACTAGCCCCACCCTATTGGAGGCCAAATTCGCTGTTTTCTAGTGTTTTTAGGTAGTTTTAGTTTTCTACCTAGTGGATTTTCGCATAATTTGCATTGTTTTCGATCTCTGTGTGGTTCTTTCTTTGAATTTTCTAAGTACTTATGTGTGACATTTGCTACTAATCAAATTCAAGTGCAGGTTGATCTTGAAATAGAAGCACTTTACTTTGGTTAAGCAAAGGAAGCTCGCCTCAACATAATGGCGGTCGCGACGCCAATAGCACTCAAGGAGCTTCTTGCTCCTAATGTGGAAAATCAACCATTATGCATAAACATTGACAATAATGTAAACTTTGAGCTCAAATCTGGTTTTATACATTTGTTACCAACATTTAATGGTCTTGCAGAGAAGATCCTATACTCATCTCAAGGTTTCATATGGTTTGTGATTGGCATGAAACCGAATGGAGTTGGGATGAAGAACAAGTTAGGTTGAAAGCTTTCCCTTTCTCTTTGAAGGGGGCAGGAAAGTACATGGCTTTCTCTATTCCTCCTGATCTATTGAAACTTGGAATGTCATGAAGAAGAAGATTTTCCTCGAGAAGTATTTTCCGAAGATCTCGAAAGTTGCCAACATGAGGAAAGAAATATGTGGGATTCGGGCAATCTCATATGGAGACTCTCTCCTAATATCAGAAAGATTTGAGCAACTCTTGTATTCAATGTCACTCATCGCCAAATACCCGTCAGTACGCTCATTCAATATTTCTATGTAGGATTGATGCCTCTGACCGTGAGTATCGCTGATGCGACGGAGTGCCATTGGTGGATAAGACACCCGAGGCTGCACGCCAATTGATCTCAAAACGTGGCAGCCAACTTCAAAACAATTTGGCACTCATGGAGACTTCTCCAATAAACGAGTAAACGAGGTAAGTATTTCTAACCTTGAAAGTAAAGTTAATGATCTTACTTCTAAGTAAGTTCTTGGTTGTGGAAGTACATACGTGAAAAGTTTTAGGATATGCTCGCTTCTAAGTATCATGGATATCGATGCTCAACAATGCAAAGACTACATTAAAACAAGCTCATGCAATTGATGGAGCATTCAACCGGATAGCCCCAATGTAAATGATCCCCGGCCAATACGCATAACCCGATGGGAGAGATCATCCCAACTTACGCACCGCAACCCATCCCAACCAGCAATCAATTAAGCGGTCCATCCCCATGGATTTCAATCCCAACATTATCGCCAGCGAGAACCTCCTCAGTTTCACAAACACCAATGTTATGGGTTGTCATCCAATGATGATCTTCGTGAGATGATGAAAACTTTGGCCACTAATACATACCTTCGTAACAAAATATCATGTCTTTTCCAACAGAAAACAAGGTCAAGTATTCACAACTTGGAAGAAGCAATGGGCAAGTAGCTTGGTTGTGAGGAAATTGGAAGCACAAATGGATGGAAAATTGCCCTCCCAAGCATTGAATTCAATGTAGAGAATGTTCAGTGCGTCATGTTATGGGGTGGGAAAGAACTTGAAGAGAAGAGGTCGGGAAACAAATTGGTATGGAGGGAAGAAGAGGACATAAAACGAATTTGAGTACAAAGAAGGAACATCGTCCTCCTATATAAAAGTGAACATCGACCAACACTCAAAGGTAACTCCTCATTTTCGATGAATTCCAGCTTTTTAAAACAATTCCACCCTTTCCCGTGGAATTCTTCCAGGTCAAAGAAAGAGGACAAGAAAAGAGATTTTAGAGGTTTTTTCAAGAAAGTAGAACTACGAACATTCCTTTGGCATTGATGCTATCAAGCAAATTCCCTGGTATGCCAAATTCTTGGAAGGGTTGTGTACTACTAAGAGAGCTTCAAACCGAAAGGTCTATGAAATGGGAAGTATGGGTGAAGTTGTGCATCTGACATGGTCCCAAAGAATATGCCTGGAAGTTAAAAAAGACCCAGATGCGTTTTACGCACCCACGTGATGAATATTAGTAATGCTAGTTTCAAAGGGCACTTGTCGCGATTTAGGTGCATCCATTAGTGTTATGCCTGTACATGTTTATGATTCTCTTGGTCTTGAGCCTTTGGATAAACTAGCATTGTATTACAACTCATGGATCGTAGTTTTGTTTACCCACTTGCAGTGTGATAGAAGATGTCCTAGTCAAGATTAACAGTTCGGTCATTCCAATACGCGACTTTTATATTCTTGATATGGAACATGATTCTATGTGATTCATCAAACAACACTCATATATTGTTTGGGAGACCATTCTTGAAATCCCGAATACAAAAATTGATTGTGGTAAGGATACTTTGTCTACGGAGGTAGGAGATGAAAAATTGAATTTAATTTTCATGATGTAATGACATATCCCTATAGCAATGTTTATTCTATCACATGTTGGTGACCAGGTTGATAAGTGTGTATGTAAGTTTGTGATTTTGATTGTGAGGATGGATTAAGTGTAGCTTGAAATACTGGTTATGATTTTACGAAGATAGAAGAGATGGAGAGGCATATATGTGTTCCCCAAATGTGCGTGAATCAGCATTGGCTTTGAAGCTTTCAGAAAATGTTCCTATGATGCAGAGTCATTCACCCCATCATGGACAATGAATGGTGGCGCCTATCCTTTTTGGTGCCCAAAAAGATTGGAATTACGTTGGAAGAAATACAAAATATGCTTATGAGAATGCAAGGATTTACAAAGAAAGACTAATAGTCTCCATGACCGAATGATTACAAGAATAGAGTTTAATGTTGAGACAAAGTTCTTTCTTTATCATTCGCGTTTGAAACTTTTTTCCCCCGAAAGTTACGCTCGTTGGATTGGACCCTTTGTTGTTTCTAATGTTTTTCCTTATGGTGCATTGAAATTATAAGTTTAGAAACCAACAAAGTACTAAGGTAATGGGCACCGGCTTTAAAACTTTCTATGAAGGTTGGACGACAAAACTCACCGCTACAGGAGTTAAATGAACCAATCTGAAAGAATGAGCATGCCACATGTCAAGCCAATGACATAAAACAAAAGCGCCATCGGAGGCAACCAACGACACAAAAAAATCATTTACTTTCTTTTTCTTATCTTTTATTTTTTCGCATTTTAATTTATTTTTGTCATTCTCTTCGTCCTTTGCTTTTTATTTCAACATTGAGGACAATGTTGTGGTTTTAAGTGTGGGGGTATTGAGAGAATGGTGGTTTCTAATTTTGGTTTTCTTTTGTTATTTTTCAAAAAAATTATGTTTGATCTTTTGAACTCAATTGGTTTTTTGAGAATATGAGTATTATTTTTAGTGAGAATTAATTGAGATAGATGAAGATATAAATCAAATGAAGGAGTATGCATGCAAATTTGGAATGTTAATCGGTTTAGGATTGACTTTGAGAATATGTCACGTTGACTTTATAGTAGGTTATACCAATGCAAGCTTTGAGCCTTCAACATTATATTCTTCGAGTGTGCATTCTTACAATGATATGTATCTCTAGAACTTGCTTCATATCTTGTTGAGATTACATTCGCGATTACATATATACATGAAGATGATAAAGGCATTAGAAATTTTAACCACTCTGAGCCAAAAAGCCAACCTAAAGCATATTATCCTTAGTGAGCCCCTTGAGCTTGTTTATCTTTTCCTTTGCTTTATCCATGTATAAGCCTTAACTTTTTATATGTTTTCCTTTTCCCTTGGCCAAGGATTAGTAGACATATACTTAGGATACCTCATGGAATTATGTTTGGGAAATTATGTGAAAAGAAAGAAGTGATGCTTGATGAAAGATGGGCAAAATTGCCAAAGGTAAAAAGAAAAAAAGAACAGAGAAAAGAAAAAAGTGTTCCTTTTTATGTTCTTAAGATTTTATGTTGAAAGAGCTTGAAATCAAAAGAAGTTAAGCATTGTAATTAAAGATGAAAAATTTATGTGCTTTGATGGAATATCTTGTTTGAAATATCATTTTCATAATGCTCTACTACTTTCTTTGTTTGAACCTTTCTTTTTACTTCTCTTTACCTCACCCTTAACCTAGCCCATTACAAACTAAAATAAGACCTTTTGATTCATGCATTGTTTGTAATATGTTAGTAATGGAGATGAGGATTGAAAAGCAAGCTTATGGTAGAACATATTCATTGATTGAATTTGAGAGATTTAAACACATAAACCCTAAACACATGAGTGTTGGAGTGTATATCAATGAGAGGACCTATCACTTTGGCATGACATAGATTTCATTTAAATCTCGACGATTAATTGAGTTTTGAAGTTTGCATGTAAATAAATTCATGAAAATTTATACTATTTATCCTTCTTAATTGTAGTCTTGTTTATAATGCATATATTCTTGGATATTGATGGGAGATTAAGAGATTGATCATAGTTATTTTCAATTTGATTTTATTTATCCTTTTCGAGAACGAGCAAGAGCTAAGTGTGGGGGTATTTGATGCAACCATATTATTTGATAGTTTCACCCCATTTAACTAGTATTTTGCCTATGTTTTATATATAAAATGCCTTGATATTCTTTTGTTTTATGTTTTGAAGGCACTTTTGGATGAAAGATGCAAGAAGGAGTAAATTGGAAGTAATTGGCAGATTTGATGTTCAGTCGATGTTTTGTGCAGAGCGTGAGTTCTAGAGATCAAAATGAAGTGATTCCAGTGGCACTAAAAAGCTAACATCCATACCTTTCTGGAAATGTAATGCAAGAAAAATAAAAAGAGAAAGATCATGGAAATCACATCCTGCAAAGTCAAATCTCGCATTCTCCCAGTGTTGACCTTTGGCCATTCAAAATTGAATATCTGGAGCTATAGAAGTCCAATTGATGCAAACTCAATTTTCGTGGATTCCTAATTCAAATACCTATCCACGGTCCAAATTTCAGCCAAAAACGATGTCATATGAGGGAGATATGAGTTTTCAAAGATGACAACTAAATTCTGCCAGCAAACAGGTTTCGTGAAGAAACAAGTCCAAATTACATTCCGAAGCATCTAAACCGATATCCAAGTTTTTATATCAGCAATTTAGCTCCTCTAAGTCAGAGCTTGAAGATTTCATGCAAGGCTATTTCTCCTTTTAGGAAAAATAGTTATTGAAGTACTTAAATGTAAACTGACAACTCAAGGAAGGACTATTTTGTAAAATAGAGACTAGGTTTCTTAGCATATAAAAAGAAAGAGAGAAGGAGGCAAAGAACCAACAGAAAAGAGGGAGAGCAGAAGGAGGCAGCAGCCAGCAGAGAATAAACACACATTCTCTCCCTCTACAAACCCAAAAATCATGCTCTTTCATTCTTTAGAAGTAGTAGTTCAATAGTTACGCAAGGCTAAGCTCTTTTCTTGGTTGCAAGGACATAACTAAACCTTCGGATTTCAAGAACCGTGAGATTTATTCTTCCTTTTATTTTCAGTTTATGTTATGAATGAGTATGATTATTTTCCTATGCATATTTCCTATGATTGTTGTTGATGATTGCTAGAGCGACTCTAAGTTATTGTGAACAATCTATTGCTAAGTTTAATATCAAAACCGAGTTGTGATATATGAACTTGAAGCAACTAAGCTAATAATTGTAATAACTACGTTATTGAACTTAGGGAGAACATTTGAACAAGTGACACAAGTCGCAGATACTTTGTAAGTTAATCTTGATGAAATTATCCAGTTCTTAAAGCTACCATTAAATTGAATCATTAGTGCTGGACACTTTGATTGTTTGTTGGTTAGGATTAGTTATACTACGATCCATTAATTAATCAACGTTAAGAAAAGATAAAATTTCAGAACATAAACCTGAATTTTGTTTCAGGATCTGCTCTATTTCCGCTGGTGGATGTGCTTGCACCAAGGTTTGTTTTCTTGATAAGTTTCGGTTTTAATTAATTTTGTTTGCTAGTTTAATTGCTGCCATAGTTTAGATAATCACAAACCAAATCCCCAATTACATAACGTATAACATAAAAATCGACTTGAAACTTCCCTCGTGGGATCGACCCCTTGCTTGCTCTATACTATCTTGTGTGTTGTATTTGAAGCTAGGGTAATTAATTTGTGCTACGCCAAGTGACATCGCAACAATAACTCTAGTCAAAAATTCTAACATGATGGTTTGGGTTTGGACAGTTTGTTAGACAAAATTTTGGGCAACAAGGCAATCGTTTTAGGGCCCAATAGGTGGTCAAATTCATGAAAAATAAAATGCCAACCCTTGTTATAGTTTTGGGCATTCAACAAGAGCAATGCCCCCAACTATCCAATCATAATATGCAAACCAATGCTAATTTGGTGTAATACTCAATCTGAAAATACCCAATTACTTGGTTTCTTGATCCATTCATTAACTCCTCTCTCTTAATTTTTTTATGTTGAGTTGTTGATCTCTCTTGTTGATTAAGTATTCGAATCACTCTCGAAGTATTATAAAGTTTCTTGTTCAGAGAGCTTTGTCTGATGTTCGTTAATTAGGCTAGATGTTGCTTGAGAAACTATAGTTAATGAGCTCATTGGATTGTTTCGAAGTGACCTAGCTCTACTTAACTTTGATAAAAACACGCTTATTCCTAATGCTAACCCATTGGAATTCTACCAGCTCAAGTCAATCAGCATCCTAACGTCAAATCGGGCAGGATCAAAGCTTAATGCAAGAGAATATTATCGTTTACTTACTTAGAAGCAACCATCCACGTACTGAAAGCTATTAAGATGCTTAGTAGCTTGTGTCCATCCAAATTTATATATTCCATTGCGACTTATATCACGAAAGTAACTTCAATTTTCTATAGATGCTACGTACGTACCTTCTTTTCAAGAAATGATGCATCTTCAATTTCAAAGGGTTAAATGGACAGCTAAAACGTACAACATTTTACGGGGTATCATGTTAACTTACTGTATATGATTTACGTTTAAGTGCCAAAATCTGTATTAGGAATTCATAATCAAAGGTCAGTGAACTTACTGCAATGTTGTTGCCTTTAATCCAAATCAATTCAAACACTGATGATGCTTCGAACTGCTTTTACTGGATGATGTTGAATATTTTTTGAAGAGGTTCCTTAGCAAGACACGAATGTCAATCGGCCTTCTTCTTCTTCTTCTTCTTCTTTGTTTTGTTGCCAAGACTGTTGTATGGCGTCTTAATCCATCTCGGAACCAAGTTTTATTGTTCCTAATGTACTCTATGAACTAAGCCAATGGAGTGTTGGTGTTGGAGACTCAAACTTCAATATCAAGCTGAAATGAAAAGTTGAAGAAATAACCTAGATGATTTTCCATGTTTTTTGTAGACTGTATCATCTACATTGGGATATGGCTGATCATTTTTATGCAGCTCCTGTTAGGATATGGATTTTAAGGATTGAAAAGTCGTTTTTTTATGGAAAAAATTATTAAAACATGGTTAATACATTTTAAGGTCAAATTAAAAGAAATCCTAATGTAGAAAATACTCAGCACATTTTGGGGAAGCTATGGCTAGGGAGAAGGAAAACAAAGCAGACGTTGACGACAGCAGCGGGAATGGATTCAAATAGCAGCTGCCCCACTCTGTCACGGGCTCTTGAAAATTATACCACATGAGCTTTCAGCTTTCACCACAAACCATTATCAGCTCATATACAATAAATAATCCAGATTCCACATGTTATGCACTTGGGAGAGATTGAGAGACAAAGTTCTATACACAGTTTAAAACCTCCTCCAACTTTATTCTCCGAGTGTAAAGCGTAACCCTAACAATTTCTAAACAGTTTTTTCACCTAAAAAGTGTCGGATTTAATAATTCTGGTTTTATGATGGATAATGAAAGCTAATAATGGAGGAAACTAGTTTTGATAATTATCAGAATCCATGAACAAAGTTTGATCATTTTCTTCACTAACATGAAGAATTTCTAGACAGTTTTTTCAACTAAAATCATTATATTTAAGACCACAGCTCTCAAGTTTACTTTTGATTTTTTTACGGGTAATCAAAGCTTACAATGAAGGGAATTAATTCTGATAATTACCGTAATAAGCTCTTTATCAATTTTGATTCTAAAATCCATTATAAAAATGAACTAAATGAGAGTTTTCTGCACTGTTTTTTGACTTTTTAGATTCTTGTTCACCTCCATTATCAATTTATTTTCTCTTTTTTTAAGCTATGTTTTTCTTTCCAATCTAGAGCTTAGATACGGTTTTTATAAATAAATACTCGAGTTAATTTTTTTATGCTTGTGGATCTTATTTAGAAGTGTATCTAAATAAGATAGTGTTATTGGAATCTTCGATGACTTTTTTGCAAATATCTTATTTGCATTAAGTGAGAAACAATAAAACTTTAAGAATAAAATATATATCAATCAATTACATCAATTACAATAACTACATTCAACTTAATCGATTCTAAGAGCTTTAACAGCACTTTACTTTGTTTCAATTAAATTTTTAATATTTTATATTCTTAAAATGCATACCAAGACTTTGTTTTAATATTAATTGTAAATTTAGATAATGGTATAGAATACACTATAGTTTTTAATTTTGATTGCAAGTTTACTTGGCATTTAATATTGCATGTTTATAGTTTTATCATGTATAAACACTATTCTTTTGGTGTGTGACAACTAATTTGAATAGCATGCATTTATAATCAAGGTTGTTAATTTCGTTTTCAGCTTCGTCCAAATGGTCGAAACATTCTATACCAATTCAAAAAAAAGTAACAAAACAGAACAATTTTCATCTCATTTTAAATCTTGGTCCGTTCCGGATTTTTCAACTAAATTTCGGCCGGAACGTTCCGGTTTCATTCCACATGTTCCATTCTCGCTCGAAAAGTCATTGAATCAAATTGGAACCATGTTCAATTTAATTAATTAAACCACCCAAGTAAAAGCTCTTTTCCATTACTATTTTCAATAACAATGATATTAATAATAATATTGAAAATTATTATTACTATTTTCATTAACAATGATATTAATTTTTTAAAATTAGATTTATCACTAATATATATGATTTATATTCATATTGTTTTTTTTCATGTTTATACTTTGTAGGAATTTGAGCAAAACAAGAGATGCTTTAAATTTCATTAGCCATGATAACATTGACCTAACTTTATATTTAAAATATTTGTCTTAAAACATTTACTTTCATATTATTTTCATATTTTGTTTAAGTTGAATTACTTTAAGTTAAAGATCTATTTAATCTTGACTATTTAGAAATATTTTAAATTTTGAAATTATATTTATTTGGCATTGTGTTTGTATTGCATAATTTATAATTAATTTATCTTGAATTTGAATTATGTTTGTTGAATATATATATATATATGAACAAGACAATCCAAACGCATGTTGAAACACTCAAACTGAAATATTTTATTCCAATTGAAAAAACAAAACACCATGCAAACAGAATTAACAACCTTGCTTATAATGAACAAGACACGCCTACTAATTTACTATATTTAATAAGCAAGTTTACAGCATACAAAGATTTGGATGCTAGGAGTTTCGCACTGAACATGAGGTTTATTCTAGCGTCTCCCTTTAAAGTCACTATATTGGGTAAACTCTATTTTCCCTTCTTAAAAAATCATAGACAGACGATTACAACAGAAAAAGAAAATAATTTTAGTCATAAGAATTCAAGTTTCTTGTTGAATTTGAAAGGTATGAATGTGCAAAGACCGCATATATTGATGCTCAATAGGGAACACATCCTCATCAATGGTATAGTATGGGCTATGTGGAAGATATATACTCCCAATCTTCTCATTTCTCATGCCTAGAAATAAAAAGGATCCAGGTACTTTATCAAGGTAGAAAGCAAAAATCTTCACTCCCCATGAAGATAGGAGCTAGCTCAACGTTTCCTTCTCCTACGATATCAATTGAAACACGCCGAACATGTTCGTAAATTCTGGCATCATTTACTGTTGGAGGGATTATGGGATGTTCTGTGCCTGTGAAATTTACCTCACAAGTGCACCTATGTACAGCTGCCTGCCCTTCAATAACCTGGCACAAGACATTAACGCGCTTAAACAAAGAGAGATGAAGTGATTCTATGAAATGCTTGCTCCTTTCCTTGTCCAGTTTTAACACTTTCAGTATGACTACAACTGATCTGTTGATATAACAAGAGGCTTGCTGTGGCCAGAACTCAGACCCTTGTTTCTTTTCTTGGGTATCATTACGAAAACCCTAATGCTTGTTGTTCTAGATATCACACAACTCGTATGTGGCCTTTATCTAAAAATCGTGAAGAGGTTTCATTTCTAAGGTTAGCAGTTGAAGTTACCTCTTTTATTCTTTCCCTGAGTGCATTGAAGCTCTTCTTGCTGAAAGCCCTGAACGTTCCTTCTATTGTAGCAGATTCTGGTATGACATTAAATGCAGTACCTCCATGGATCATAGCTACAGAAACCACCTGTAATATCCAAGTTTCGACAAGGAATTAGAATCTGCTGCACCTTAGAATCATAAAACTAAACTGAAGAAATGTAGCTTGCTCCCCAGGCATGGTTATAGTACCTGGGAATCTAAAAGGGTCAATCTCCCTAGAAACTATATT
Source organism: Populus deltoides (assembly GCA_015852605.2). NCBI lineage: Eukaryota > Viridiplantae > Streptophyta > Magnoliopsida > Malpighiales > Salicaceae > Populus > Populus deltoides. The sequence continues at coordinate 9,379 of JACEGQ020000218.1, read as the reverse complement.
CTGCAAACTAATCACTGCTGTTGATGCTGCCAAAATTGGATCAATGGAGTCTTGGGGAATTGCAGCATGACCTCCTTTTCCAATTATCTTTGCTTTGAAACTCCCACATCCAGCAAGGAATTCTCCAGGCCGAGAAGCAACCACTCCAGTAGGATACCTATGCACAGTGTGCAACCCAAAAATGGCATCTACATTGTCAAGAACCCTTCTGCAATCATGTCTTTACCGCCTTGCCCTTGTTCTTCAGCTGGTTGAAATATAAGCACGACAGTTCCCTGCATTTGTAGTTCTTAATTCCGCGGTTAACAGTAACATCAATATAAATCAACAAGTTTGCCACAAAATCACACTTTACCTGCAACGTATCTTGCAATTGTTTCAAGATCCTTGCAGCACCGAGGAGCATTGCAGCATGCGCATCGTGGCCGCAGGCATGCATTTTGCCATCTACTTTACTCTTGTGCTCCCACTCAACCATTTCCTATTGAGAGACAGCAGTTATAAATTTCTTTTCCTAGTCCCAAGCTAGCAAATTCTGTTAAAATGCCTAAGTTATGCTTGGACAGCACAGAAAAACATGTACATATCATGGAAAAATCAAGCGATGTCTAAATCTATATTTAGGACAGAATCAAATCCTACCATGTCTGAATAAAAAGCATGGTTTGTAGAATTTTAATGAAGAAATCCCATTACATCAACCAATATGTATATATACACATATATATGTTTGTTTCTGACAGGAACAAAACATAATACCTGAATAGGCAAAGCATCCATATCAGCTCTCAAAGCAACGAAGGGTGAAGAACCAGACCCAAGTGTTGCCACTACACCAGTTCTTGCCACGGGCCACCGATAAGCAATACCCATTTGATCAAGTTGTTGCCTAATCAACTTGCTTGTCTCAAACTCTTCAAAAGCAAGTTCAGGGTTCTCATGAATTTGTCTCCTAATCTTCTTCATCCAGTCAACCGTGTGTGGATCATTAGCCAAATCAACTATCCGCTCTTTCAAATATGAAGAAGAAGAGATATTGTTATTATTATTATTTTGGCATGTTAGGAAGAGAATCAAAGTGTTTCCCATTTGGGTTTAGAGAAAATCGAAAGGCTAAGGACATGGCAATGAAGAGAAGGAAAATGCTACTACGCACCACCCATTTGTCCATGGCCAATTTGCCTTTGGCTGCCACTGTCAGTGCGTTGCTCATGGTTTTCGTTTGGTTCTCTTTTAAAAATTATTTACATGTAATCTGCTATTTGACTATTTCAATTTGTGCGGTGGTGCAGTTTTATCACGTGATCATTTCCTTTATTTCTTTTATGACATTACTTATGCGTGTCCATTTGATCGGTGCATTCTGGCAGGATAAGGTTTGGATTCTACCCTTGATTTTCCTGTTATTGGATGGTGATGTTACATTGCTGTTTTAAAACCTGCGGGTCAATTTAATATCTTGCCAACTTCTTTTTCAATTTAGGTTAGGTGATAAAAAAATAAATCTAGTTTAACTCGATTAACTGGATGAATCAATTCATCCAGTTATTGAATGATGTGTTACATTATTGTTTTAAATCTGATCTTTTATACGGGTCAATTCAATATCTAGCAAACCAGTCTTTTAATTTAGGTTAGGTGACAAAAAAATCTAGTTTAAATCGATTAACTGGATGGATTAACTCATTAAAAATCAAAATTATAAAGACCGAATCAGAAAATATAATACCATTAATTTGAATTGAATGATAAAATTAAAAACAAATCAAATTTTTTATTAAAAAAAATAATAAGTTAAGATCAAAAATTAAAAATCAAAAAATTAAAATTAAAATTAAAATGCCAAGAACAAAGAAATTATCTCAATACTCTTAAAAGTCTGATTTAAGATTTTTGAGTGGGGGTCGAAAACCTATTACATTGTTCTAGTAAACAAGAGGATCTCAATCTGATATAATTCAATTTTACAAGAAGAATAGAGTTCGAGAAAATATCAATGCTCTTAAGCAATTATGCCACGCGCGTCACGTGGGAATTGATAGCTGAAAAATCTTCGGTGCGCCTACCACCATTTGCAGGGTCATTGGAAGACTTTGAGAAAGTCCTATTTCTTTAATTTTAGGATTTAAATCTTAAGGTAAATTATAATGAGTCCTCTGAGGTGTAATGTAATATGCAATACCTTATATATGGGTGCAATGAAGACCCTTTCAAATAAAAAATAAAATAATGTAATATAAACATAATATTCCATGTCAAAAAAATATGAGAAAACCTACCAGCTTCCTACTTTTTTTTTTATTTTAAGATCAGCCCAGCAATTTCAATTACCTTATTTTAAAAAGTGTTTAATGATTCAGAAGAAACCACTGTTTCCAAGGAAAAAAAAAATATTTTCCTATAATGATTGCTGTAAAGAAAAATCATTGATATGAGTTGATTTTCTACGTCAACTCCTTAACATAGTTATATCTTAGTGGGATTTTAAATTGCAGTTTTCTTCAATAAAATAATAGATTAAAGTTCTATATATTAAGGGGAAAGTAGCTCAATTTTTTCTTATATTCTATGCCTAATATCAACAATTTACCAATAATATGAATCATGTAACTTAAATATTCTTTTATACTTAATTAACAAAAGCTAATTGTGAGGGAAAAACATTGTTCACTACTAGAGGATTAGCTATTCACCAATTTACTTATAATTAGAATAGTGTATTGACCAATTTATTATTTTTAAAAATTGATAAATTAGCTATTAGGGTAATGTGATTTTTTCATAAGATTTATTAATTATTATCAAATTGATTGGAAACAATCGGGACTTTATGCATTTTAAAAGAACGATGAAATGAATAAATCACTCTTAAAAACAAAACTTATTTAATTGGCATTGAATAAATCACTCTTAAAAACAAAACTTATTTAATTGGCATCCGGGGTTTTTTGTATTTTCATTCTAGTTTTTTAGTTATTATCAAGTCGCTTAAGGGGATAATTTAATATTTTAATAAATATAAAATATAATTAAAAACAAAAGTTGACTAACATGTGCAATGCACGCACCAATAAGAGGGAGGCATCCACGGTCTTTTGGTGGCGCTGATAACATCCAAACAACAACTTTCCGAATGGCGTTGAGGCGCCTCATTCTGCATGGGCAACTTGTATTGTCATTTACGCAACGGTGTGTTGTCAATGACTTCTTATTTCTTTTTTTTATCTCTCTCTCTTCTCCCTTGAAATTCACACTAACCATTCAAAATTTCAAAATTGTCCTCTCATTTACTGATATTTCAACTTTTATCATCATTTTTTATATTTATAATTTTTGTTCTTGGTCCTTTTGTCAAGTTTCTATTTATTTTTAATTTCATCATTAAATCTATAATTGTAATTTATTAATTTTTTAAAATATGATTCTCATTCTTTTGGTTTTGATTTTTCTTATTTTAGGATCTTGTTATGAATTTAATTTTTCTTTTTCATTTTTCTCTTTAATTCAAAATTCTAGATTGTCCTTTTATTTATTTTTTATTTCAAATTTGATCATCATTCTCTTAATTGTTTTTTTTTTATCCTTTTGTATAATTGATTTTTTTTAATTTTATCCTTCAAAATTGTTATGAATTGGGTTTTGTGATTTTTCTAGATGGAGTGCTTCCGGTTTAGTAACTTGAGTCACAGGTTTAAAAAGTTAACATCGTTTTTTTTTCATTTATTTTTTTTTCAATTTCATCCTTTGACGTTTTTTATTTTAAAAAATAGGCTTCGTGATTTTCTTCAATTTTCTTTTAATCATGGTTATTAAACCCGAACCGAAACCGGGTCGACCCGGGGAACCTGGTGGCTAGATCGGTCCGAGTTTGTTAAAAGACCGATCGGTGCAACAACCAGCAAAACCCGGTCGACCCATGACCCGGAGACCGCGAACTCGACAAAACCCCGTGTTTTTTCTTTTCAAATGTGGTTTTTTTTTTTTACACCTCTTTTTCATTTTTTTTTAGTTAGTTATTAACACTTTTTTAAAGTTCACTATATAATTATTAGAAAAATATTTTATTTTTTCAATGTGGGATTTAAAACCCTTTAGTATATATACTCTATGTTCCCAAGAAAAAAGTTATTCTTTCAATGTGGGATTTGAAACCCTTCAGAAAAAAAGTATGTTTTTTCAATGTAGGATTTGAAATTCTTTAGTATATATACTCTATATTTTCAAGAAAAATATTACTTTTTTTCAATGTTGGATTTGGAAACCCTTTAGTATATATACTCTATGTTCCCAAGAAAAAAGTTATTTTTTCAATGTGGGGTTTGAAACCCTTTCATATATATACTCTATGTTCACAAGAAAAAAAAAAGTTACGTTTTTTCAATATGAGATAAAAAAAACTTTTTGGTTTAAATACTTCAACTTAAAAGGATAACATAATATCTTTTCAATGTGGGATTATAAGTTCTTTAGTATATATACTCTATATTCACAAGAAAGAAGTTAATTTTTCAATGTGGAATTTGAAACTCTTTAATATATATACTTTATGTTCACAAGAAAAAAGTTACGTTTTTTCAATGTAGAATAAAAAACTTTTTTTGTTTAAAAACTTCAACTTAAAAAGATAACATAGTATCTTTTCAATGTGGGATAAAAAAATTAAAATATTCTTTTAAACTTTATTATTTACAAGATGTATAGCTTATATTCACATGGATTTTTTCTTAATTTTTTCATATAAAATATTAAAACTTAAATATTTTTTTTTAATTTTTCTAGGTTGATCCCTGGTTGACCCATGAAACCCGGAACCCGCCCCTTGGCGGGTCAACCCAGGGTTTGATAACTATTTTTTTAATCAGATTATCTCAATCTCATGACTTAGCTAGCAAGTTCGGCTAGTTAACTCAAGTATTTTTTTAGGATTGGTTTTTTTATATATTTTTTTGTATCATCCTTCAAAATTATGTTATTTTTAAAATTAAGCTTCGATATTCTTTTAGTTTTTTCTTTTATTAGGTTATCTCGTTTGCATAATCTAACTTGCTAAGTTTGGTGGCCTTACCTGAATTTGCAGATGTTTTATTTTTTTGAGCTCATTTTTATTGACTATTTTTTTCTTTTAGTTTTATAATTTGGATTGTTAGGAATTGATTATCGTTATTTTATTTTATTTTTTTTACATTGGTTTGCTTTCACAATCTATGTTAGAAGTTTGTCATGCTAACTTGAATTCACTAAAATTCACTAAAAAAGCTTGGATTCACTGAAAAAAAGCTTTATAATTTCTTTTCTTTTTAACAAGAGTAATTTTTTCTTAGTCGATTCATTTACTTTCATTACTATCTTAATAGATTCAGAATGATTTATAATCTATCACTTGAGTCATAAGAAAATTTTCTTTCGCTGAAATTTGTTTTTTTTACATTGCTAAAAAGTTGGTCGGCCCGCGAAAAAGGGCGTGCCACGGTGGTGCCACCTATCTAGACAAAAGCTATAATAACTTCTCATGTATATTATGAAAATTCCTGCGGTAATTAATTAATATAATAATCCCTTGAAGTCGTCAAAACTCTCTCGTCCAAACTTGTCCATTCTTTTTCCTCCAAAGCCTCTCTTCCACAATTAACCAAAAAGTACATCCTTCACTGATCCTCTACCTTGTTAATTTCCCTTAATCCATCATCCTTCACATGATTTAACAATTTCCCATCGTTAACTCCATCATATCTTTCAGAAACCTTGCACCATGGCATCTCCTGGCCATAATCTCCTCATATTACTTCTTTTCTTCATGTTCTTTCTATGTTCAAAGTCCAGACTCTCCGTCGACTATTACAACAAAACATGCCCACAATTCGCTTCTATCATGGAACAGATCGTCTCGGACAAGCAAATTGCTAGCCCCACCACTGCTGCTGGCGTTCTTCGCCTCTTCTTCCACGACTGCATGGTGGAAGGCTGTGATGGCTCCTTGCTCATCACCTCCACATCCTTCAACAAAGCTGAACGTGATGCTGACATCGACCAGTCCATCCCTGGAGATGCCTATGACCTTGTCACTCGTGCGAAGACTGCCCTTGAGCTCCAGTGCCCCGGCATTGTCTCTTGTGCTGACATTCTAGCCACCGCTGCACGCGACCTTGTCACAATGGTGGGAGGTCCTTACTACCATGTGCGTCTAGGACGCAAAGATGGCCTGGTATCCAACGCCTCTCTTGTCCAAGGCAATATTGCTCAACCAACAATGCCATTGTCAGATATCATCTCCCTTTTTTATTCCAAAGGGTTTTCAGTGCAAGAAATGGTGGCTTTGGTCGGCGCTCATACGATAGGGTTTTCCCATTGCAAAGAATTTAGTCACAGGCTTTTTAACTTCAGCAAGACTTCAGAGATTGACCCTGCATACAACCCCAAATATGCAGAAGGGCTAAGGAAATTGTGCAAATTACACCAAGGACCCAACTATGAGTGCTTATAATGACGTGATGACACCAGGGAAATTTGACAATATGTACTATAAAAATCTGCAGAGGGGGTTAGGGTTGCTGTCAACAGATCAAGCCCTTTCTGTGGATAGGAGGACCAAGCCCTTCGTAGACTTGTATGCTGCAAATGAGACTGCATTCTTTGAAGCTTTTGCACATGGAATGGAGAAAGTTAGCATTTATAAGATCAAGACAGGGAAGAAGGGGGGAGGTGAGGCATAGGTGCGACCAGTTCAACGCTGCCAAGATTAATTAGAAATGGTAATCATTGGCAGCTTTAGTTGGAAGAGAAGGGTCCATGATTGTGATTAGGGAAGTCTTACTGTTGTTTCTATTATTTCTCTTGAGCGAAACAGATGCATCCTTCAACATGATATACATCAAGCACGCACACTTGGTGAATGATAATACACTTCCAAAGCAGCACTGTTTGTGATCCGTATATTACGAATGCAGAAGCTGACATATCCAAGATGTACGTAGTTGTAACCTTCAAAGCATCATCTACGCAAGGAGGGGAAAAGTTTTCACTGTCCATATATTTGGTACAAAATAATGTAATGTAAGATAGTGTGATTAAGAATCATCTAATGGAGTTAAGAATTTAATGTGATCATGATTATGACGCATGCCATCAGTTTATAGACGTGATTTCTAGATCACCACCTTCCTTCAACTTGCACTAGATTTCCACAGGATGCCCATGGAAAACACTGACTGCTAGGTTTCGTTCTCGATGAAAAAACCATTGACAAATCATTGAACACACTGGCTGGGAGAGGGAGAGAACCTCTAGAAGTCGGTTTTTTCTGAATAACATTAAATTAACTTGGATAGCTGAGTAACAGAACAACGAAAGAAAGATGCCACTGCCTATGGTTGCGCTATCAGTAACAACGGATTTTCACGACGGAAAAGTTGAAATCAAAGTGACCTAACTACCAACCAATTATTGTCCCACTTGGACAGTACAGAACATGTGCATGATGCGGTTATTATCTTCCATTTTAAAAACAGAACCCCTGCTGCCAAACGTTGATGAGAGGATCTTCATGAATAATTAATGCAATTTACAAGTACGTGTTCCTACAATCTGGGGGAAAGAACAATAGAATGACCAAAAGGAGTGCACAAAGGAAGGAATTTTACAATATCAACGAGATGCTGTCATTCTTACAACCTGGCAGAACATGACCGCAAGACAAAACCACCATCTGCACTTCACATGGCAGAACAATAGAATGACCACTCATGGTCGAGAAATTGCTTAACCTCATACTTTACTAGCACTAGCGCCAGAACACAAGCAAATTAATGTGTGCAGACAGTTAATCCATTAACCCTAGTGCATCAGATTCAGCCTCCTGTATCCAGCTAAGATTTTGCATTCACAGCAGGAGTACAATTAAACTACTGTCCAAGGCAAAGACACAACATGCAATAAGAAAAAGCAAATATCGCAGATCTTACCATATTTAGCAAGGCTTTCTTTTGTCAACTTTTAAGTGGATGTTGAACCATTTCTTCTTCTTAGATCTATCCCTTGTAGGTTTCTTATCTCTCACTTGTGCATCTTCTTTGGTCTCCCTGAAGGGACCCTTATTCCTGCTTTTACTTGAACTCCGCTTCATTGGCGGAGCAATGGTGTAGGAGGCATGAATTTCATTCCTTTGTCTAAGAAGCTCATCAATCTGCAAAACCAATATCAAAAGTGAAAATTCAGAAAACATCAATCTATTCATACCTCATCTGCATGTAGATATCAGCAACAAATTTTGACAAGTTAAACTCACTGCTTGCATCTCTTGTGCATATCTACTGGTCATCTCGGTAAATTGTGCCAATACCTGTCGAAAGGCCACAAAAATTACTAACAAAGAGAGGCAAGAGCAGACAAATATAGACTGCTGAAGTCAAGTGCAAACCTCTCGATATTCAGTTTCAAACTTGGATATTTCTACCCTCTTTCCAAGAATCTCAGCTTCAACAGCTCTGAGATTAGCTTTTTCTTCCATGAAAGGTGCGGCACAAAGAGCTTCTATTGAGTAACTTGCACTTTTAAAAAAATTGTCACCTGGAAGAAAGAGCCAGGACCAGAAGGATGCTGTCAGCCCATCCGCACATATATTATCAAAGCATAGTTCCCTAAACAACAAGAAAAATCTGAGAACTGACCATAGACACCAAAAACATGGGTGCCAGCCTTCAGTTCAGATATTTCACATGGCTGAAACCCATCCAATTTTTTGAAGAAAGCAGCATCAGCATCTTTTGCAGCTGCAATCTGAAACCACAACAATTCCACAGCCAAAATGAGGATGAATGAATCAAATAAAAGACAAATATCAAAGATGACACTTGACACTGATCTCTTAAATCATCAGCTTACAGAGTTGACAGTGTGATCCAGCCGGTATACAGGAAAACATAGAAAGTACATTCCAGCAGATGTAACCTTTCCTGTTTTAGCACTGTCTTCCTACACCAAAAAGCAAACCAGTAAAAATAGGTTAAATGTAATGATATTGAATGTGTTTAGTCAAGAATATTAAACTAGACTCTATTGAGCTAAAAACATGGCAAACATGCAAAGGCAAATCAATTCCAGAAAGAACTTCGTCAACAGTAGCTCCCCTTTTGACCAAGTGGTGTCCGTCATAATTAGGGATCTAGTCAGTTATACTTCACTAGAGAGAGATCTAAAATCTCTTTTGTGGGAAGATCTCCAATCTGCTGGTCGTAATATGATAAATGAAGTCATAATGTTCTTTAAGATCCATCCAAGACTAGAATCAAAGTAAGAATATGGAACTGTTGGCTTTGATTTAAGATGATCAACCAACAAGAAAAAGAAAAAGATGGGGGAAAGTGCATCATACCTGTAGAGCAAG
>JACEGQ020000216.1:0-21053 GCA_015852605.2 Populus deltoides | reverse complement strand
TGGTCCTTGTAATTTTAAATTTTGCAATCAAACCCCGTTAAAATGTAATTGGATCCTTGCATTGCCGTGCCATTTTCAAGCTAGTCATTGATTTTTAATATTTGTACTTGGACTCCCAATTAAACCCGAACTTTGACAATTAAGTCTTCATTGGATTAATATTAAATTAATTCCAAAGCTTACTCATGTCAAAAGTTAATAATTGTCCAATTAGTAAACCCTATTTTCGATTAATTAAATTAATTTCAAGTCAATTTAAGTCTCAAGACTTATCAATTCTCAATTAAAACCTCGATTGATTTAATTAAATTAATTTCAAGCTTCACTAAGTCTCAAAACTTACTAATTCTCCAATTAAACCCTTTGACTTACACTAAATGTCAAAATACTAAATCCTCAAACTTCAATCATGTCACTTTTTAACTCCAAATTTTAAATTATTCCTTCATTTATTTCATTTCATTTATTTTTCTATCACATATTTTTTATCGCTTTTATCCTTTCTAATAAATAAAATAATAATAATAATTAAAATAAAAATGGTAAAAATTAAGCGATGACAAGTCTCATGGACTTTGTTTCTGGATAAACTTTTTTCAATGAAGATTCCACTTTATGTCTTTGCTTTAGTTTTGGAGCATTATCAAACCATCATTTTCTTTTCTTTCCTCTACTTCTTTCCTTCTCCTTTCTTCTTTTCTTATATGTATTTTTTTGTTTCTTTCTGGCCTTTCTTTCTGATTATGCCTTTAGTGTTAGGGTTCGGAATTTCATAGATCCACGTGGTATTCCAGACCTTACCACATTTTCTTTTGGTCTTAGTGTAGGGGCGGATAATTAATGCAGCTTTTGTGAAAAAGATTTTATTTAGGCTTAAATGGGGGAATTAAGGGATATATATTTTTAAAGTGAAGGGATAACTAAGATTATATTTTCATTTCAAACACATACTGGCTGTGATTGATAAACCCTGTTCTTTTTCAAAGAATTTCTCGGGTGATTGGAGAGTGACTACCGGTTGGTCATTTTAAACCACTAAAATATAATTCGATTTAACTATCACAAACAAAAATTAAATTTGTAGTATGATCGTGGAAACTGGTCAAACTCCAAGGGAAATTCGCCAATCTTCTTAATAATATACCAAAATGAGAAAGAATAGAGATGTGAAATCGAAACTGTAAGAAATAAATAATACAAAATAATAAATTGATATGTCATTAAATTAGTCTAAGGGTCCAAACATCCATTCCTATAAATTTGTTGATCAATCAAGCAAAATAATATTCTTTCATGTCAAACAAACAAATTCGATATCCTTAAAGCTAAGTGGGAAACTACTAAAGATTAGCGGTACACAATTCAGGAAAGCTCTCTTATCAATTCTTTACCACTGCCGCACGTAATATTAAAAGCAATTTTCATCTACTGGCAGAGTTCAGGAATAAAATCTGCGCATTTATTCTCAAGCAAACATTCAAAAGCTGACAATTTTAACATAGATTATTCTTCCTAATAAACCGGGCATGAGTTTTAGCAATCACTTATTCTTTTTGCTTTACTCGAGTGTCTAACAACAATTACTAACAAAGCAAGCGGAAAGCATATATGCCATCTCAAATAATTCAATAAGCTTGAATAACAATCAATAGCATAATTCAACAAGGAAAAAATAAATGTTTGAACTGGAAAGAATCACAATGATAACGCGCTTATCAAAATGCTAATGGAGATGGTATCCTTCTTGAAACCAATTCAAGAGTTTAGTTCATAGTTGTTAAAAAATTAACAAAAGAAGAGAAGAAATGAATTTTTAACCTTCTATTTTAGTTGTACTGTTTTTATCTTCCTTTGCACTAAATCTTTAGTGATTCTAGGCTAATTGTGATCTTCTATGATGCTAAGGCACCTTTCATTGGTCTTAAGGTTGGATAAATATCTCAGAATTTGTGTTGAAATCGGTCACATATCACAATTCTATTGCAATACCAAATCGCTGGGTAACTTAGACTTTGATTTCTGACGGATTTCTGCAACATCCGACCATCCCCAAATTTATATTCTTTTCATTCATGACATGGTTAAAGGGCTTGATCTACACCTTCCTTGGGTCCTGTAAGGCCCACCATTTTATGTCAAATTCTCAAATTGATAGGGATACACTTACACGTTAGTTTCCGAACTGATCGTGGACCCATTTTACCAACTGTGATTGTATACTGATTCTATCCTTTAAAATGATTTTATTCCACTTTTGTATCCTCAGTAAAAGCTGTAGTCCTAGATGTTTGGGAGAATTTAAGTTTTTTGAATTGCTTTGATTTGATACCATGTTCAAGATATTCTCGTTCGAATTTAGTGAAAGTAGGGAATCCGTCATAAAAGAATTCTTGGCCCGAGTCCGCACGCCCGATTCGAGGTCCAAATAAGATCGCGGCCTGGCTCCATAAGACCTTAATAAAGCTTTTTGAGGTGTATGTCAAACTTAGATTAAGCCCACCTTCTCATTCTCGAACTCAAACTTGGCAAACACTACAAGGTGAAGTTAGGTCCAAAACATAAAATGCAACTTTTTCTTATCTTTTAACGACACGCATCGAAGTCTCTCTCATGCCAAACTCATAAAAATAACTTCCAATCAACTCAAATAGTTCAAAATACATTACAAACATAGTGGAAAAGGAATAAAAACATATGTATATTTTTGAAATTTATCAAATTCCACTTAGCTTTGCATGTCCTCAGCAAAATTCAATTTACTTTTCACAGTAAAGAATGGGGCCATCATCAAACAATAATTAAATTCCTCAACACATCCTAATATATCATGAATGAAATTCCAATCACTTTAAAATTGTTTATCAAGTATTTTACTTCAAAAATAAAACAACTAAATTATAGACTATGTAATAATAATGCTCAATTCTCATGTGTTTGGTGCTAATATGCTTTACTCCAATTCAATCTAATAGAAATTATCTACTATAAGTCATAAAATCATCTCACTCTCCACCATTTAGATTATATAATAACACAAATCATAAGGTCTTTTTCTAAAGGTTGTATGCGCTTGGTTCAAGGTGCAGGAAATCTTGGGTGGGGTATGTTTAAAAAGTCAATAAACTAATGAAACATAAATACCCAAAAACAAAACAAAGAATATTAAACATTCCAGCCATTTGAACTTGACAAAAATTAAAGCTACATTATCCTTCTTCTTATTGGAAGATTAATTGTCCATCGTAATGTTCTTTGGTTCAACTAAAGGATTTGATATCCAAATTTCAGGTACGTAAATTTCCTCTTATTAGAGTAAGGAGAATGTAACCTCAAGTTGAAATTTTTAGAAAATGAAAATGTTTCAATACTTATAGGTGAATTCAAAATAAAAATAAATTATGAAGTCAAATATTTTACAAAAAAATATAGGTATGAAAAACTAACAAATGTTTAAGGATTAAAATTGTGTAAAGGGGTTGGATGAGGGGAGAGATGTTGAACAAATTATGAAATGAAGGACTAAAGCACACAACAAGAGAAAAGAATAATGGAACAAATTTGAACAAATTCACAAACAAGACTTAAGGTATGTGTAAGGGATTATAAATACATTAAAAAAAAAAACAGAGAGACTTGATGACTTTTCCTCTCACTTCACCGAATAATAAGTGGAAGAGAAAAGATTGGACTCTCTCTCTTTGCACACATTTCTCACCTGGGTAAATCACCTTTGCATTAACTCACTTAGGGAGAGGAGTACTTAGGAAGTGTAGATCCAAGAATTCCGTGTTTGGAGGCACTACACGGCCAAAATAGGTGATAAAGAGGAGAAGAAGAAAACCATCAAGAAAACAATCTCTCCATCTTTAGGGATAATATCGTGGAGGTAAGGATAAGCCCTTGCTTTTCTTAATATTGTTAATTTGATTTGTTTTGAATTAAGGGAAAAACCCTTAAAAGAAATAATTTAGGTTCCCGAACTTCATGGATTTTGAAAAAAAAAACCAAATGATGAAATTAAAAGGTTGAGATGAGAAGTTAAACATTTTTACCATGACTAAAGAAAGTGATAGAAATTAGGGAACAAATCCTCTTAGGAACGGCCATGAAAGGAGAAATAAAGAAAATAGAAATTGGATACTAATCTCTGCTAATTATGACCTTTACATAGTTATCCTATACAAATCATGGGCTGAACTGAAACTTAAACATGTTAGTATGTTACCAATTACAAATATGCAAGTATAGAAATTATAATAATGTTAGTACAGAATACGATTGAAATTGTTATAATTTTCATATAAAAGTTGTGGATAAGTGAGTTAGTTAACTTTCGGAATGGTCTTGGCTTCATTTGGGGGGACAGAACCCCACATATAGGCAAAACACTAAGAGGAGGTTAGGTCGGGTCAAATGACAGATTTGCTGCTTTCAACTCCTTGTCTGGTTTTGGGATTTGATATTTGATAGAGTTTTGGATGAATCTTCCTTCATGTGGGTTATATATAAACATGTTACCTTCAATTCTACAAAATTTCAATTTATCGGGGGTTATGAACTTCATATATAGGCAAAATACTAAGAGGAGGTTAATGTGGAAGTCATGGGAAGTGATTTACGCCTAACTTCTTTTGTCTGGTTTGGGATTTGATATTTATTGCAGTATAATGCATTTTCCTTCATATGGTTATATATGCAAATGTCATAATTCAATTGACATAAATTTAACTTATTTGGAGTTATAAAACCTACATATAGGCAAAATACTAAGAGGAGGTTAGGGTCGAACCACCGGGACAGATTTGGTTTGGTCGAATTTCTTGTTTGGGTTGTGATTTGATATTGACAGCAGTATGATGCATGATCCTTCATGAGATTGTGGATAAATGTTACCTTGGATTGATACAAAGTTTGCTTTATTTAAAGCGTGAGATCTGCGGTATGAGTCATAAGTCATAGATTTACGTTGACGGAAAACAAAACTTAGTCGCATCTTGACACTTGCACGCTGATTTAACAACCTTTGAAAATATATACTTGATATGTATATTTATGTTAAGGATGAGGAATAATATGCATGGAAAGTGCCATGTGTATAATGAATAACATGGATTTACTAAAACATTTGGGCTTGAAGGAAATATGACCAAAGACTTCTTTGTGATTTAGGGGATACTGTGATTGGATTTGTTGGAGGAGGGTCACAAAATAAGTTTGAGCAAAAAGGGTGTTTCCACTTTCCTTTATTATTATGTAAATTTGAAAGTCTTCCCGTGATGAATATAATTATAAATTAAGTTATGTTTTAATGTAAACAAAGTCCGCATATTAACAAGATTAGTCCGGCGAATGGCATCCGTAATTAGGATTGCCTAAAATGAATCTCAAGATTATTTCGCTAATGGCATCCATGATAGGATTGCTAGGAAGCGGGAATTGCAAGATTAGCTTAACCAATAACGCCCACGCGAGATGCCTAGGAACAAACGAGTAAGGCTCAATTTGTAAAAGGTATCCATGTTTGGCGGGACCTAAGAGAATTGATAAGTATAATTGCCTAAACCGCCCAAGTGGGACTATGCAAAGTTGAAGATTTAATAAAACCAATTAGGCAAAATTACTATATAGGTTCATGAAGAAAAATAAAAGTATTCACCTGAGAATGTGAAAATGATGTCTAATTGAGTTTTTAAATGAATATATATATATATATATATATATATATATAAGAATTTATAAGTTGATTATTAGAATTCTTGGGAAACTAATAGAAAACTTATGTTTATTTGTATTCATTTATGATCATTTGTTCTACTGACAAATATAATTATATGCTTATTAAGTCAGTTGTTGTAACAGTCCATCTAATACCCAGGAGCTCATCGCTTTTAGGACTCGCTTTTGCTGTTTATGGAAAAAGAAGCTCAAGCACACTTGTATTAGCTAGGTTATGCAAAGATGCTTTGTGTAAACCCTGATGTATATAAAACCTTTGGCCCAGCATGTAGGAGACAACTCATGTAAACTCCGAGATAATGTATGAATCATAACCCTAGCTACCTTGTATTTAACCCCTCAAACTTTAAGAATACATGGGTAAGAGTTTTAAATTTCTCACATGTTAGTATCCCTTTTCTTCTAAACTTTATTATATGATATGGGGCTAGGTATATAAATATAGTTTGAAACAGGGACCTTTGTTGTATGGCTTGAATGGGTAAATTGAAAAGAAGTCATAACTTGGGACGTCGTAATATGCTAAGGAAGCTTCATGTGAAATTTTGGTGGAAGATCGGTAGACTTTCAAGTATATATATATATATATAAAAGAAAAAAAAATTAGTGTTGACAAAATCGGAAGGTGGACTGAACTTATCCAAGGTAAGTCAGGCGTGGAGGTCAAATATCCTACATGGATTTCCCCAAAGATCGGACAAAGTGGAAAAAGAAGAATGGCCAAATCCGTGTTTGTGTGGGATTTTGAGGCCTCAAAATGCTTTGTCCCAAAGATGACTTTCTACTTCACTTATCGAGATCACGCTGACGCTACCACGTAGTCGTGGGAGATTAACCCTTTAGCGGACTAGCTCATTTGGCTATAATCAAATTCGAATGGCACCCGTATGAGGAGAAGATAACTTCTTCCGATTTCGGAAGGGGATATATTGCTATAAAGTTATGCCTTTGGCTTAAAGAATGCAGGTTACCGAAGAAAGGGTGAGCTGTGGAAAGATTTCTGATGATATGCTTCCACCAACATGTTGAATGTTATGTTGACGTACTGGTCAAATCAAAAGAAAAAGAAAATCACTTGCAAGATCTTCGCCCGTATTTGAACGTTACGCGATTCCAACTAAAAATGAACCTACTAAAAGTGTATTTGGTGTGTCCTTAGGCAAATTCCTAGGGTTTATAGTTTGACATCGGTGGAATTGAGATTGACTGGTCTAAGATCGAGCTCATTCTAAAAATGCTCAACCAAGAAACATCCATGAGTTGAAGAGCCTCCCAAGGAAAGTTGGCCTATATACGAAGATTTATCAACTTAGTGGGTCAATGTCAAACCATTTACCCATTTAACGAAGAAGGATACATCATTCTACCGGGATGAAGCTTATACTAATGCCTAACAAGATTAAAAAGTACTTGCCGAACCTAATTGCCCTTCAAGCACCTGGGACGACACATACTTATCCTTTATATTTGTTGCTCAACACGCTCCTTTTAAGGGTGTTGTTGGCATAAGAAAAGTGATTGAAGGCAAGGAAAATGCTCTCTACTACCTCAGTAGGACATTGAATGGGGTTGAACTGAATTATTCTCCAATAAAGAAGACATGTCTAGTAATATTGTTTTCACTAAAGAAGTTAAGGCATTACCCCAAGTACATTTAGTAAGATTAATCTCCTGAGTTGACCTCTCAAATATATCATTTTAAGACCAATACTATCAGGAAGATTGACAAAATGGGTTTTTGCTTCAAGAATTTGAAATTGTCTACGTCTCACAAAAAGGCTAATGGCGGCGTTAATTAGCCGATTTCTTTCCTCGATCATCTTATTCCCGATGAATGGAAGTTCTTTGAAGACCCGGTTGATGAGGATGTTTTGTTTATTGAAATGTTAGAACCATGGAAATTTTCTTTGATGGTGCAAAGACGTAGCAAAATGGAGCCGGAGTCATGTAATATTCATCACACCGTGAGGGAGAGGTCTTGGCTTTTCCTTTTCACTTACCAAATATTGTTCCAATAACATTGTTGAATATCAAGCTTTGATTCTGCTGGAAATGGTGGGAATACAAAGATGCCCCACCTAAAGTTTTTGGGGATTCTTAGTTAGTCATCAAAACAACTCCTCTTACTTTATAAAGTCAAGAAGCCAAAATTTATCCTATATCACAAGTATGCACTAAAACTAATAACATCAATCGATTGGGGTCACTTTTAGAACATGTACCATGAAAAGAGACTAAGCAAGCCGATGCTTTAGCAAATCTAGCGCCAACATTAGCATCGTAGTGAGGAAATAAAAGTCTCTATATGTCAAAGATGGGACATTCCACCTAATAACTCACATATAGAAGAGAAAGAACAAATAGGTGTACTTTCTCCACAACAGATTGAAAAGAAGATCACAGGCTAACCGCTTATCATTTATTTGAGACATGGAAAGCTACTTCTAAAATCTACACCATAAGACAGAGGTAAGGCGAAGAGCTCTTCTCATATAATTTCAAGGCACTCTCTTTATCGACGCCTTTGACGGGAGTCTTTTAGCTGGCTTGGAGAAGAAGAAGCTACAAAAAGCACTAGAAGAAACTCACTTAGGATTTGTGGAGCACAATACTAATCGGACCTAAACTCACTCCGGGATTAGAGAATACTGGGTACTAACGCCCACAATGGCGAAGGATTGCATAGACTATGCTAGAAATGCCAAAGTTGTCAATTGCATGCTAATTTGATCCATCACCCACTGATCCTTTACACCAACCGCTAACTCTAGCCCTTTGATGCTTGGGGATCTGATGTGGTAGGACCACTACCGAAAAGCTGGAGGACATCTTTACATATTGACCGCAAATATATACTTAAAGTGGGTAGAAGTCACAGATTAAAAGAGGTCAAGAAAGAGACAACAGAACTCTGATTCAACAAACATCATCTACTATTATGGGGTAGTAAGTATATTTATAACTCGATAATGGAAAGAAGTTCTAAGATACAGCCAAATTGAACAAGTTGTGTGCATAGTTCAATCAAATAACATAACTCTTTCTATGTACAATGCTTCATACTCAATGGTTTGGCGTAAGCTTAATAAGACTTTATGCAACATTCTCAAGGAAGATGGAGAATCACTCAAGAAGGACTGACATGACGGTGATTGGTACTATGGGCTTATTGTAGCTACAGTCCGACGCCGACTTAAGCTACCCATATTCCTGGTATACGAGGGTTGAGTTGTCCTTCCATTAGAATGTGAAATTACATCTCTAGGAATTGCAATACAAGGACTCTCCAATGAAGACAATGTTAAATGCCTTCTCGAATAACTTGAAGCTTTAGATGAAAACATCTTGGAGAGCATAACAACGGTCTGGAATGTTATTAAACACGCATTTTGTAGAGCTTCCAACAAGGAGGTACAAATGCTTCATTCCAAGAAGGAGATCTTGTCTTTGCAAAGGGTGCCCGATAATCATGTTAAAATACAGTACAAAAATTCCTCTCCAAATGGGATGACCTTTATGTGGTTCAAAGGAAGTCTACCAATGGAGCTACAAATTATTGATGGGAATGGATTGAGGATTGGGCCTATCAATGGCAAATTTGGAAATCGATAACTCTTAGCCTCTTGCATCTGAGCTAAAATTACCAAAAGGCATAAAAAAAATGAACTACATTATGACTTGATCCTTTATCCACAAAAAGTAAATATGTAACTTGAAAATTTGTTAGAGTCAATACGTAAAAAAAAAGAAAAACTCTTTGACAAAAAAAAAATCCTTTTGAACTACATTAGTGACTTGATCTTTTATCTACAAAGGTGCTTGTAGGCTAACTAAGAAAATTATTGCAGTACAACACACCATCCTTAAAAGCTATTGGGAACCAATGATTGATATACATGGAAAAGAGGGATAAGTAAACTATCAAACACACCAGAATACGGAAAATCAAGTGATAAGACAAACTAAAGGCAAAATATAGACTTTTATTAATAGAAAGAAGAATTATATTACATAAAGTATGTATTTAAACATAAAATCAATAAGCTAGTGTTACCAAAACAAAAAAATATCCAAAGCACGAGAAATCATCAAAGATATCCAATATGTCCTTGAACTTCTTTTGTTTGGTCTCTATTAGTCCTTTAATTTTTAAAGAATGATTGTGTTGACTTCATTTACCAAGATAGAAGAAGTAGATATTGTAGTGATCTTTGCTTGAATACGGGAGGTGGTGACTTTTCTCTTAGAAAACTTGGATTACAGTAAGGTTGAATGGCTACATAGGAGTTAATTGGATTTTGATGACCTTGGCTTTGTTGTGTCCATGTGGATGGTTGTTGTTGTCACCGGCTGTGGAAGGATGAAGCATTCAAGAAGAATAAAATTGATCCATTAAACAAAGGCATAGCCTCGAGGATGAGTTCCCTCTCAGAAGTTATTCCGCCCCAACATGTGCGAGATTAGAATTGGTATGCACCATTCAGAAATTGCCATGTATTTGGGTTTCATTGCCCGGGGAAGTTTGGGTGGTTGAAGTTCATTGTTGCATACCATTCATTACCCGATGTCGCGGGCTTTCATTGTAAGCAGAACTTTAGCTATTCGAAAGCTAACATTGCTCAACATGGAAGACTTCACGGCTGGTCGGATAGCTGTACCGCCATTACATAAAGTATGTTATTGATTAATTAGGAAGACGAAAGTGGGTTCTAGTCTTTAGAGCTGGTGAAAGAGGATTGGTTGGGCAAAGGCAATCAAAGATGTTGTATTGAGAAGTGCTTGTTGGGAAAACTAGGACAAATAACGGATCAATTCAGCGGAATACAATCTTACAATTCACAAGTCCCAATCCTTTTCCCTCTTTATGCAAAGAGAAAAATGTAACAAACAATGAACAAATATAATGCAACAATCACACACATCAACACCAAGATTTTTATATGGAAAACCCGAGCACGGAAAAACCACTAGGACCGAGTCCACCTAAAAACTTCCTCTATCACAAATAATGGGTTCACAATTGTTCTTCCTCGATTCAACTAAGGGCTACAACATATATATCATCAAGAACAACCTATTCTTGGAATACAACAATATTAAAGAGAAAGTGTTAGAGAAAAGCTCACAACACCGACAAATTTGTCAATCAAACGACCAGCTTCCACACCACCAATCTTCAATCCAATTGTTCGAATGAAGAGTAACGTGTCTAGGAAGTCGCTGTCCAAATCGCGCATTGATCCAACGGTGAACTAACTGGAATCAAGAAAGAAGATGATCGCTTCCTTCCTCCTCTTCTTTCTCTCACATTTTTCTCCTCCGCTTTTTGCTCTCTTTAATTCTCGCTTCTCCCTCTCACTCATCTACCTTCTACGATGGGTGCACATTTAATTAAAGAGGCACCAGCCTCTCTTCTGATTAATGTGGTGGTCCCTATCACATGGTGCAGACCACACACTGACAAATCTCCCCCTCACTGCACCATGTGAGGAATTCGGCCATCTTTGGCGATCAATATGTAAGCTTCAATTTAGAGGCTCTGATAAGCCCGCTTCCTCTGCAAAACTCAAACTTCTCTCTCGGTAGAGGTTTGGTCATCATATCCCGACGCGTTATTGCCGGTATGGATCTTCACAACAACAAATGACTTCATCTCCATAGCATCCCGAATCCATTGATATCTAACCTCAATGTGCTTTGACCGAGAGTGAAAAGTAGGATGCTTATTGAGATGGATTACACTTTGACTATCACGGGGCAACACAAAGTTCTCTTCGAACTAGGCCAAGTTCATGTAAGAACTTCTTCATCCATAACAACTCTTTGCCCCTTCAAAGAGCAATATATTCAGCCTCTATAGTGGATAATGCAACACATTTTTGCAACTTTGATTGCCATAAGATCGCTCCCCCAGCAAACTTCATCAAGTATCTTGATGTGGACTTTCTAGAATCAACATCACACATATATATCCATGATCCTGTATCCATCCAACACAAGTTTATCATTACCAAAACATAAGTTGAAACTAGAAGTACCTTTGAGATACACGAGTATCCATTTCACTCTTGTTCAGGTTCTTTACTAGGATTGGAGAGGAACCGACTAACCACACCAATCGCATGAGCTATATCCAGGCCCTTGTGCAAAACTATAGCATACATCAAGCTACCAATCATGGATGCATAAGGAACCTTTTTCATCTCATCTCATCTCTTTCTTCCATCACTTGAAGGACATCGCTTAGAACTTAGTTTAAAGTGGCTTACAAGCGGAGAACAAACCGGCTTTGGAGTTGCTCATGTTGAATCTCTCAAGTACTTTTTGGACATATCTCTCCCGAGATAGCCAAAGTTTCTCCTTCTTCCCATCACGTGTGATCTCTTATGCCAAGAATCTGTTTTGTCGGTCCTAAGTCTTTCATTGCAAAAGACTTGCTTAACTCTTCCTTCAACATCTGAATCTTCTTAGCATTATGGCCAACAATCAACATATCATCCATATACAATAGGAGAATAATAAAGTTTCCATCCGAAACCTTTTCATAAATACACAATGATCAAAAGTGGTCCCGCTATAACCATGATCCACCATGAAAGAATCAAACTTCTTATACCATTGTCTTGGAGTTTGTTTTAACCCATATAGGCTCTTTTTCAACTTGCAAACTAACTGCTCTTTACCTTTTGCTTCAAACCCTTCAGGCTGCTCCATGTAGATTTCCTCATCTAAATCACCATGGAGAAAGGTAGTTTCACATCAAGTTGCTCAACTTCAAGATTCAAACTAGCGCTAAGCCAAGCATAACTTCGGATAGAAGACATCTTGACCATCGGTGAAAAGATTTCTTCAAAATCAATACCTTCTTCCCCGACAAACCTTCACAACCAATCTTGCCTTGTACCTTGGCATGAGCAATGTTCATCAATTTTCAACCTGAACACCCATTTGTTTTTGAGTGCTCTCTTACCTTTAGGAAGCTTCACTAACTCAAAGGTATGGTTTTCATACAAGGATTTCATCTCTTCTTGCATTGCTTGCAACCACTCACTTTTCTTCTTATGTGACATGGCTCATCAAAGCATTCCGCTCTCCCCCATCGTGAATTGGCACATACTCACGAGGAGAATATTTGGTGGAAGGTTGGCGAGGTCTGGTTGACCTCCTCAATTGTGGCTCATCTGAAGCTTCTTGCATAACCTGTTCAGGAATAACATCAATATCATCATTAGTCGATTCAGATCACCAACCAATGGCTCAACAAGAAAACCACCATTATCATTATTTTGCAAATCTCCCCATGATTAGCGGTGCATCAAAGGTAACTGTGGAGTAGGTCTTGGATTTGAATTAGATGGAATAAAAGTAGTAGACTCTGTTTTCTCCTTCAGTTCAAAGTCTTCAATGGTTTGATCTTCAAAGAAGATAACATCTCCGCTTCTCACAATTTTCTTCTCCTTGATCCTGACAACCTATAGCCAAACTCATCATCTTCGAGATCCCAAGAAAATACACGCTTTGTCTTGTCACAAGCTTGGACCTTTCATCCCCTTGGAACATGTACAAATGCTCTTGCATCCAAACACTCTCAAGTGTGCATAGGAAACATCCTTTCCTTTCCAAACTCTATCCGGAACATCAAACTCAAGAGGAACCGATGGAGAAAGGTTGATCATGGCAATCAGAGTCTTATTGCCTCACCCCAAAAGGACTTAGGCGACTTTGCATGAGAGAGCATACATCTAATTCTTTCAACAATGGTTCCGTTTCATTCTCTCCACACTCCATTTTGCTGGAGTCTTAGGAACGGTCTTCTCAACTTGATACCATGTTCCTGCAGTACTTCTCAAAAGGACCCTCAGATTCACCACCATTGTCCGCTCAACACATTTCACTTTTCTACCGCTTTCTCTTTCAACTCGGCATGGAAATCCTTAAAGACATCAAGTACGATCTTTGGATTTCAAACAAGTGGCCCAAATCTTCCCGAGTGATCATCAATAAAACTAACAAAGTACAACGCACCTCTAAGAGACTTATCAATCATAGAGTAAACATCGATGAACTAAATCAAGAACATGTAACCTTCTATGTGAAGGTGATCTTTGAAATGCAACTCTATGTTGTTTACTAACTAAAAAATGAGTACATGTGTTCAAGTTCATACCTTTTAAGGAAGGTAGTTCTTCTTGGCAAGGATGCCAAGGCCTTTCTCACTCAAATATCCAAGCCGTTTATGCCATAGATCGAGAGAGCAATCTTCAATTGCATTCACCTCCCCTTTAATCACCTTGGCTTGTGACATGTAGAGACCCATCTTCTTCCCTTTAGCAACAATTAGGGAATTTCTGGAGAGCTTCCATTTACCATCTCCAAAGTAATTGTGGTAGCCTTCTTAATCAAGAGTACCGTAGAGATCAAATATAGGTGCATATCGGGCACATGCCTAACATCTTTGAGTAGCAACTTGCACCCAGGTATTGGTTTCCAACCAAATGTCTCCAATGCCCACAACACTAGCCATCCCTTGATTTCCCATCCTAACTTGACCAAAGTCACCAGATGTAGGATGTGTAAAAATCACGTCGAGGTGTAACATGGTAAGAAGGCTGCTTGAATCTGGCAACCCGTGGTGGTATATTGACATGCAAGATTAACACAACCATCATCACTAACAATGGCAACATCACCATCAAATACAACTGCAGCTTTATACCATTCTCTTCATTCTTGTCTTCATCTTTACCCTTTTTATCTCTTTTTTACTTTGCGCATCTTTTTACATATGTCTAGGCTTGTCACAATAATAACACTTGAAACCCTTCCTTGACCGAGATCTTCCCTCTTGGCTTCCATTTGCCTTTTCTATTGTCTTTGGATTCTCTATCTTGCTTGTCGTGAGAGAACACCCTTTGACTTCTCCCTCGACGTTCTATAACAAGTGCATGAGACTTCGGAAATGTTTGTCCCTTTCCTCCTCTTCTCTTCATTGGAGGATGCAATCCTTCACTGTTTTCAAAGTGATCTTTCTATTCGAGTAGAATTGCTAAGTGACACCACCAAAGTCTCCCAACTATCCGGCAATGAACTCCAATAGGATTAATGCTTGCATTTCATCGGCTAACTCAAGGTTCATCAATGACAACTGATTCAATAACCCTTGGAATACATTTATATGCACTGAAGCATCTTCACCATCTCTATACTTTAAATTTACAAGGTCTCTAATTACAAAAACCTTGTTTTGTGCATTCTCCTTGGCAAAGGTTTCTTCCAACATCTTCCACATCTGATAGCGCTATGTTCTTGAGAAATGTGGATTAATGGACTTAGAAGATACCAATTTTCTAACATTAGCGGTAGCCTTTCTATTTAGTCCATTTCATTTTGCATCATCCATATCATCAGGCTTTATTCCTTTACATTCAATCGGCAAAGCCAAATCATTGCAATATAAGTGATCCTCCATCATTGTTTTCCATAGAAAATAATTTGAGGAAGTGAGCTTTATCATGCCCGAATCTTCCTTTTCCATTTTAATCGCACAAGAATTCAATCTACACAACCAAATGCTCGATACCACTTTGTTGGGAAAACGGGGACAAATAACCGGATCAATTCAAAATACAATTCACAATTCACAAGTCCCAATCCTTTTCCCTCTTTGTGCAAGAAAACAGAATCAAACAATGAACAAATATAATGCAACAATCACACACATCAACACCAAGATTTTTCGTGGAAAACCCGATCGGGGAAAAACCACGGGACCGGAGTCCACCTAAAAACTTCCACTATCACAAATAATGGGTTCACAATTGTTCTTCCTCAGATTCAACTAAGGGCTACAACATATATATCATCAAGAACAACCTATTCTTGGAATACAACAATATTAAAGAGAGAAGTGTTAGAGAAAAGCTCACAACACTGACAGCCCTGTTTTCTGTCAAAACGACTAGCTTCCACACCACCAATCTTCAATCCAATTGTTCAGAATGAAGAGTAACATGTCTAGAAGCTGCTGTCCAAATCGCAGCCCGATCCAACGGTGAACGAACTGGAAATCGAAGAAAGAAGACAGACTGCTCTGCTGCCTCCTCTTCTTTCTTTCTCACGTTTTTCTCCTCTGTTTTTGCTCTCTTTTAATTCTGTTCTCCCTCTCACTCATCTACCTTCTACAGTGGCAGACACATTTAAATTAAAGAGGCAGCCGGCTGCCTCTCTTCTTGATTAATATGGTGTCCCCCCATCACATGGTGCGGGACCACACCCAACAGTGCTTTCACTGCTTCACCGTGTAACTCAACCATGGCAGATTTTGTCAAAATTTGAACAGCATCTGCTAGTTCGGCAATAAATAGATGACAGTGGGTTGGAGCAATGGCTACCAGCTTCTTCATTACCTCCACCATAAGCTAAGCATCGTCCATCTCTGTTGCTCCACAACTAACGTAGCCGGAGTCTTCGACACACCAGCAACTGGAGTCTTCATCAACAGCAGCTCTAACTCGGCCCACCACGAAATACAGCACCGGCATCAGCTTTAACATCAAGCAACTCTTCATTCCTCCACCAGTACCGAGATCACAGCCGTCCTCCACAGCACAGCTCCATCTCAGTTCCCCTCCAGCCCTACACCAGCAACAGTACGTAGTGATTGATGTTCACGTTACAAGCGTCCTAAATTCTCCAGCAGCAAGTTTTCAGTAGTGCAGCTGTTAAGAGCAACGTCATTACAAAGAATAATTGTATGCTAGGCATGGGAAACGGGCAGCCAAACCGCTTAGAAAGCTTGAGAATATCTATGAGGAAAACAGGAGATGAGGGTCAAGGGAGCTTCTTTGGCTAGCGATGCATTCTTTCCTATTGCTTGGAACGATACAGTGGAGGAGGTATGTGAGGCTGGCATTGGTGTTGTTGCAGAGCATGGTGGTAGCATTAGGAATAAGGACACCATAGAATGCTGCAACAGTATATGAAAAAAAGAAAGAAAAAAAAAAGAAAGGGAGAGAGAGACCCATGCATACCTACTAGGACTGGTGGAGGTTGTACCGACAGTAAAAGTGGAAGGAGTCGTGCTAGTTATAACAGAAAGAAAGGAAATGCAGTGTTCTTTTAGTCGGAAAAAAAAAAACTGCAAAAGCTGATGAACAGATATTGGTCTTGTGATGAACAGCAGAAGCCGCAATGCTGATTATAAAGTTCTCAATATTTTTGTAGTCATGCTACAAATCATCTCGGTACTTCAATAGGAGTTGTTGCTACAACTAAGTATGGCATGATATCAGCTGCTTTGAACTAGATTTTGAGGAAATGTAGAAAATGCATTAGGGAACTTGGTGGCCATAGATGATGATGATGATGAAATGTGGTCTGAATGAACATTTCCTTTACTAGTTGTCGTTGTTTTTCTACGAGTAGAAGCTGCAACTGCAAATTGCTGCTGCTTTTAAAGCTGAAGGATTTGTTGATTCTGCTGCTACTACTGCAACAGCTTCGCGTTAATTCAATGAGAAGATGAAAGTGAGCCCATGCGAAATATTACTATGATCATCAGGGGGCAGGTCTTGCTGAAACAAAATCTGCGAAGACAAAAAAAAAAAAAAAAATACTATTAGCATCGTTTGATCTTTGGAGGTTTGTGCCGGATGGTACCAATGAGAAGTTTGATGGCAATGGATCTGATGCAATTGGCATTAAGGGTCACGGCTCTGCTCCAGTCGACATTAATTGTCATAAATCTGATGTTATTAACATTGATAAAGACTTGGTTGGTGATGAAAAGGACATTGAAATAGTTGCAGTGGTGGTTTAGTTTCCAATAAAGATAATCCCTTGATGGAACAGTCAACCATGGGAGCAGACTTGGCCAATCACTTCAGACCTTCAATGAGCTTTTGGAGGTTCGATGCCACCTAGCAGTGAACAGCCACACGTATAATCGGAGATACAGAGATAGCAAGAATAGGGTGGGCACTTTCCTTCTCGTTTAAAATCTTTAAAAAAAAAGAAATTGCAGTTGTAATAAAACAAAAAAAATGAATGGAGACATGCATACTTGGACTGCTGGTGGAGGCTGTGTTGAAGGGGAAAAAAAAAGATCTTGCTTGTGTTGCGCAGATAAGGCCGACCCCACTCTTCAGTAATACATTCACCTGAAAATCTTCGATCCACACAGGAATCAGGATTATTAAAACCACACAGAACGACCTCAACTTATTGAATGGAAATAATATGGCTGATTCCCTTGAGAAGTAGCAACCTGTTGGTGCTAAAGAAGAAGAGAATGACGAGCGCCTCCCAAGATTGATTGCCTGGCTTATTGGAAGCCGGACTGTCTGTAAAAAAATAGAAGGGACAAGTATGGTTTTTATAGCCGCTTGCTCTGATGAGAGGACTCTTGCTTGATTAACATAATCAAAAGCTTGCGAACTTTTCCTAGTTGAAGAAAATTTTCCTAGTTCAGTTAAGCGAAGTCGGCTACCAGTACTGGAGATTCTTTTGCTCTCTTAATAATCCATTCACGCTGGGCAATTCATTCAGGAAACAAAGGATGCACATGATAACGCCAAAAGAAAGGGAAACAACAAATTTCCTATACAGTTAAAAAAGGCAAACAATATTTCCTAACTTGGACGCACGATTTGTTGCTTCTGGCAGATTCCTATTGTAATTAGTCTTTGCCCTCGATTGGTTAACAAAACAAGGAATTATATAGGAAAGAACATTTGAACGGGAATGAAGAAAATAATTCATCAATCAATATGAGTGCACGCATATCAAGAGAAGGAAGAGAAAAGGAATCAAAATCTTTAATATTTCATAGCTCATTAACCGCTAGCTGGAATTATGAATCGATTGCGCTATTGAATTCAGAATAATGAGATCTTCAAAACAAGATGTTATAGTGACCATTTCCGGTGAGGAAAAAAAATTCATGGGGGCGATCAATGTGCTGGTTGCTATTAGGGTCGGGTATAAAGATAAATTTTGTTTGGTATCTAAATATACAACTGTTTCAAATGAGGTATTCAACTTTGATATTCTATCATTTGATTTGATAAATTTCAATCAAGATTGGTCTATAAATTTCTAATTTTAACTATCATATTTTATTTCACAATAAGATTTATCTATTTCTTGTGAAAATCTAATATGATCAAATCAAATTTTAGTCGAAAATATAAAACCCTCTCAACCATATTTTTCAAGACATGCCCACTTATTTGGAAAGTAAGTGAACTTGTTTCAAGGGGACATCTGTAGAAACACAAATTTTCTAATAATCAAATTCACACGTGTTATTTTATTTTTTAAAAAAGAAAGAATAAAATAAAATAAAAATATATGACATAGAAAATAAATAAGCCTTTATATATTTCTTGATCAATGAAAATGTGACACTTAAGATGAGATATTCAAGACATCTTGTCATAAATGCCAAATCCCGTTGAGATATATTGTCATAAATGGAAGATCCTGTCAATAAATATAAACTAATAAAAGTATGCCATGTGGCATTGGAAAAGGACATGAGAGCCCCTACAGATTTCTATAAATAGAGAGGTTCAACCTAGAGGGAAAAAAAAAAGGATTCTGGGAGCTATAAATTTTCTTCAAGACATGCTCTTCAAGTAAGGAAGCTCTCTTTTCAAATAAGGAAGCTCTTTCAAAAGTTCTCAAGACTTCTTTATCTACGTTTAAAGTCTATAAAGAATAAAGCTCTATTGAATCAAGTCTTAATGCCCATAAGAGTTATTCAACAACACTTTGAAGACAAATCAAAGGTACTCTTCAAAGCATCAAATCACTAAATCTCGCTTCGCAATACACATTCAAATTTGCGTTCTTGCGAAGCACAAATCTTGGCTTGATTTCTCAAATAAATAAAGTCACTATACACCAAATCCCAAGGCGGAATTAAAGAATTGTCTTATTTTTTTGAAAGAATATTTAGATAGAGATTGTACCAGTCATATATTTAATAAAATTATATATTTGTACACATGTGTTTGTTTAATTTCAGGTGCTCAAAATTATGTCTATAAAATTATTTTATTTAAATGATGTGAAATTATAAATAAATTAATAAAATTACATGAGAAAAATTATATTTTGTGAAGGTTATGTATTGGGAGCTTGCATGTGTTACAAAAAAAAAAAAAACAAATATTTTAAAGTCTAGGTAAAGTTGTTAACTTGTGAACTTGGGAAGAATATGGACTTTAAGTTAAATACTTGTAATGTTAAATAACAAATTATTTTGTTTCGATTCAATTTTTGATTTATTTTTTTTTTAAATATATTAACACGTAATTAAATAAAGACGTTAAATAACATATTATGTTGCCAGATCATATTTCTTTTTATCTATATCAATCACTTCACTTGGCATCCCGGTTCAATCTTTGTTTACCGTTAACTTTTTTTAATATTTATTAACGCATATAGTGAGAAATTAATTTTATTGAACACATTGATCACGCTTCGAAGGTAATTGAATTGATTTTTGATCCGGCAAGGTGGGTAGCACGGACACCGGAACTAGTGAAAGAAAGCTGCTGGGAATTTAGCAAACCAGAATCACAAATAGATAACATCTTCATACTACTATTAGATCAAACACAAGGAAAACAAGATAGATTGACACAAACTCCTTCGTGCCATTAATCTTAGAAACAAGAAAAGAAAAGCCAAACGGGCACAGATAGGTATAGATAGATAAACAGTACTCAAACTAGACATTTGAAGCAATTTTGTCCATGATGTTTCCCAGGACATTGTTGGACTCCCTCAACAACTGGATGCTCGCATTCAGCTTCTCACGCTTAGCAGCAACCGCTGGAGATTCCTCTAACATTCTTTCTATCGCACCATCATGTCTACCGACAAGCTCCTGGACGATCTCCTCTTCCATTTCCTTGTTCACAAGATTTCGAACACGGAACTGCAAATGAAGAGCCATAAAATCAACCAACCTCCTCAAAACAATTTTCCAGTAAGCAGTCATTCTCATTTTCAAGTCGAAAGCTTGAAGCAAAACATGCTGCTCATACCCCCTGAGATCTGCAATTGGAACCTCTCCCAAACCTTCAATCTTGAATGTAGAAGTGTACCCATTTTCCACGACATCACTCGTGAAATCATGCTGTTGAGCCATGAGCTTGTTCCAGTCATTCATGTATTCAGGATTGCTTGTATAATCTGTCAGTTTCTCCATTTGAACAATCTCTGTGACCCAATTTCTAGAATGCTCTTTCATTCTTGCTATGAGATTATGGCCTGCTCGTCGAGTGGACAGCTGAAGCTGGTGG
>JACEGQ020000217.1:0-25000 GCA_015852605.2 Populus deltoides | reverse complement strand
TCTCTCCTCTGAAACTCGTACATACACAAAAGGTGATTCGATAAAAGAACAGACTCGGCACAGACAAATATAACTCAACTTTCATCATCCCTGAAAATTATCGATGGTATAACTAATCAAAGAAAAACAGGCGCAATATATAACTTTCTGGCATTAATGACAGGGAAACCATGACTGAATACCGTGCTGAGCTGAAGAAATTGGCCGAGAAGGTCATGGAAGTGATGGATGAGAACTTGGACTTACCAAAAGGATACATCAAGAAGGCATTCAATGATGGAGAAGGAGACGGTGCCTTCTTTGGTACCAAGGTTAGCCACTACCCCCCATGTCCTCATCCTGAGCTAGTCAATGGCCTCCGAGCCCACACCGATGCTGGGGGTGTCATCTTACTCTTCCAAGATGATGAGGTAGGCGGCCTTCAAATTCTCAAAGATGGGCAATGGATTGATGTCCAGCCAATGAAGAACACTATTGTCATCAATACCGGTGATCAGATTGAGGTCCTTAGCAATGGCCGATATAAGAGTACGTGGCACCGTGTTTTGGCCTCCCCGGACGGGAACAGAAGGTCGATTGCTTCTTTCTATAATCCATCGCTTAAGGCCACTGTAGCACCTGCACCAGCATTGGCGGAGAAAGATAGCGAAAAGATCAATCAAACTTACCCCAAGTTTCTGTTTGGTGATTACATGTCTGTTTATGCTGAGCAGAAGTTCCTTCCGAAAGAGCCCAGGTTCCAAGCTGCAACGGCCATGTAAGAAGGTGTAGCTTCACATTAAGAAGATGAAACCTTTTCTTTTTCTAGTATATGGTTTTAGTGACAGGTAATTTGCCCCATGGCAGAAGGCTTCTTTCTCTTAACCATACATATGAAGAGAAACGAAAGCTTGTTATATCCGCGTGTTTTCTTTAGATTGTTCATGTCCTTTCCTTGTTATGCAATTATGAGGTGTTTACACTACATTTGCTAAAGTTTGCTTTGTACAATTAATAGTATCCTATATAAACAGTACTGTGAAAGCTCTATTTCTTCAAGAACCTATTTTTTTTTTCCTTTCCTTTTTACCTGACTCTGTTTGTGTAATACACTTTGAGGATTTCATGAGAAAACTTGTCGAAGGGGAACAAAGAGAAATAACTGAGGGAAGCGGGGTGAGGGAGAGTCCAGCAACTCTCTCTCTCTCTCTCTCTCTCTCTATGCAATCTCCTATCATTTATATATATATATATATATATATATATATATATATATATATATATATATATATAAATGATAGGAGATTGCAGAAACAAAGCGCTGGTTTGTTTAAATGGTTGTTATATAAAAGAGAAAAAGAGAGCGCCCAGTGTTGTAAGCATTCTAATGGTCACATCTGGTCCTTTCATCCACTTGTATGTGTGCACAGATCAGAAATTTGATGAACATGAGTTTTATGGAGTGACTACGAATTGAAAATCTGAGGGTTGTTGTGCCCAAAATTAAAGCACAAGGGTTAGAATGGCCAGCATCTAAGCCTTAAGGGATACATTGATCAAGATCATTAATGGTGCTTTAAAGATTTTTCTAATTTCAATTCTCACAAATAGAGAAAGGTGCGGCATCCAGATTCAAGGAGTACCTAGATAATACACAGGCTTTCGATACCACGCCAGTATAATATCCACTCTGCCCTTGCGCTTTTTTAAGTTATTTTATATTTTGTACTCCTTCCTCTATCCTATGAATTCCAACGTGTTACTAAACAAGTAACACATCATATATAAATAAAAGTTTTATCAACAGAGTATGAGCAACCAGGCATCGAGATTGTAGGTCCAGCCAAAGCTGAAAGGTTATGTTTGTATTGCCAATAGTCATTCATAGTATATACTTGCATTATCATTATCGACAAGAAGAAGAAGAAGAAAATGGCAAGCCCTATCCTCATGTGGGAGCCAATGTTGGTAATGACTAATGAATAGTATTTACTCACTGTATGTTCAATTTTCTTTAGTAATCCTTATTTACAATCTGTATAGAAATTTACACAAACCTCGATCCTGGGTTGAAAATGGAGCAGGTTTCTCTTCAGTTTCTGAGCTTCAAAGGGCCTTCTGATCTAGTCTCTCATTCCAGTTTAGACAGCGGATCAAGCTGTGAAACCAATCGCCTGTTTGATCAGATTTGTTGACTGTTGGAAGCGGGTGCTGGCTCATAGATATCCGGACCGAATCCCCTCTTGAGAGTTGCTGCCTCCTCTTCCCATCAAAAGAGACCCATGCATTACTTCGAGCATCCTCTGGAATCTGTTTGATCAGCAATTATAAATCCTCAAGCTGAAGAATATAACAGAAAGAAATATGACTGCAGAATCTGAGAGCCTTTAGTTTACCTTCAATTCAAGTCTTGCAGAATCTGGAAGGATGACTGGCCTAAATGACAGAGAATGCGGGCAGATAGGGGTAAACAGCATGCAAGGAACATTTGGATGCACCTGATCCAGTATACACATCAACACACAGATGATTACGTTAATTGGAATTGGCCAGAAATAGCAATAACCACAGGGAATATATTAAGACGATGTTTGCATCAGAGGTTTTGAGAGGAAAGGGAAATGAGCCCTTGATCTTGTTTTTCAATCCTTTTGCTAGGGAAAAAGGGATTGATCGAGATGGTTTTCCATTAACATAGCTTTATAGATAAAGAAATGGGTGGAAGAAGAAGAATAGAAAGCACAAAATCCAACTACAGGGAACAAACTTAAGTCAGATTTCTCAAAATATATTCACTCTAGCAATTCTTAAAGAGTACATGGACAAATTTGTACAACTTTCATGCATCCTAATGAAACAAGGCTCCCCAAAAACATTTAAGATTTAGGCATGAAAACTCAAAATAATGTAAGAATTCACATCTAAGAGTTGATAACTATCTGGATGCTAAACATCACAAATTGCAAGTGACACTCAAAAGGACAGTTTACCATGGAACCTCCTGCGGCTGTGGAATAAGCAGTGCTTCCTGTAGGTGTGGCCACTATGACTCCATCACCTTGCACCTAGAAGAAAAGGTATTCATAAAAATAAGCACGGAAATATCATTGAAGATGTGAAAATTTCTTGTATGCTATGTATATGCTTAAACATGCAGAATGAGCATAAATTTTCATTGCTGTAAAAAAACTAAAATACAACTTAAATTTGTTCTAAGCAGAGGAGCCAACATAAGTCTTGCTCCTTGTGAAATAATTGAGGGCAGAATACAAGAATGTGAATTTGTGTCATCTGAGACATGACATTGCCAAACTCCACCTTGGTTATAAAAGGTATTCATAAAAATAAGTACGGAAATATCATTGAAGATGTAAAAATCTCTTGTATGCTACGTATATGTGTAACCATGCAGAATGTGGAGTAAATGTGCATTGCTGTTAAAACACCAAAATAAAACTTAAATTTGTTCTAAGCTGCGGAGCCAATATAAGTCTTGCCCCTTGTGAAATAATTGAGGGCAGTATGCAAGAATGTGAATTTGTGTCTTCTGAGACATGATATTGCCAAACTCACCTTGGTTATAAGTCGGTCATGTTCATAGCATTCAATCTTAGAAAGATATGGATTAGAACCCCGATCAACCACCACCTCATTTAAGACATCAAAAACTTTCCCGGGCACTGCTTTACCATTGCGAAAGATTTCACACCGGAGGCGCATTCTAAGAGTTATATAAACACCGTCCAAGGTCTTATTCCCATGAATAACCTGTCTCAAGTCCTGCCTGTAGTCTTCAAACTATATCAAAAAGGAAAGAACAAAAGGCAGCAGTCAAGTATGAGAGCATAAAAACACCATTAACAAAACATGAGGAATCAAACTTACATAATGAGAAGTCAGAAATCCAAGAGATCCAAGGTTGAAGGACACAACAGGTGGAACCGCCCCTTGAAATAAATTTGAAGCATGTAGTATAACCCCATCTCCCCCCAAGCATGCCACAAAATCAACCCTCTCATGAAGATCACTGAATCAAGAGATGCACATACTACCAGTGAGATTTGGAATATAAAATTATACATCAATGTCTTTGCTTGTTTGGATCCCAATTCCCAACTTCCAGTACCTGGTATCTTGACTATAAAAGGTCTGAACAAATCCAAACCCTGGAATTCTAGCAAATATGTCATGAACATCAGGTTCAACAAGA
Organism: Populus deltoides; assembly: GCA_015852605.2. NCBI lineage: Eukaryota > Viridiplantae > Streptophyta > Magnoliopsida > Malpighiales > Salicaceae > Populus > Populus deltoides. The sequence goes on along the minus strand of JACEGQ020000217.1, from coordinate 20,811 downwards.
ACATTCATTTTCTCTTGGTGATACAAGAAGGAGGCAACCTGCCAATAGACAGAAAAATAAGTTAGGATTACTACACATGAATAAAATGATTTCAGTGGTACTCATTACTACGAAGTTCTGAAAGCATTGTCCTGAGGTAATCCCTGCTTCCATTTTCCATTATCATTACTCAGCACCTGTATGGCCCTGTAGGACCCGCAACCTGTTTCCCCTATTTCCCCTATGGGTACCCTCTACATTCATGTTCAACCAACCATAAGACACGATGGATATCAATTTCCGTCAGCATTTCCCAAGCACTAAGTGATGAACTCAATGGACAAAGTTTGTCTTAAGGAAATTGCAAGACAAAGTAATCAAAGGTGAGGGCGACAAAGTGTTATTCCAAGTAAAAAGGCTTCATTTGTGTTCTTATGTTCTCGTAATTCTGGGGAATGTAATATTTAAGGCTTTGTTTGAAAGAAATTTGACTCTAGACTTCACACTTCGAATTGAGTTAATGAGAACGCAACTGCATATGTTGATTTTCTCTATGCTGCAATGGAAAGTTTTCAAATTGAGAATGAGAATTGAGAAAAACCCAATTTGAACTTTTTTGGATAAAAATTCAAGTAAAACCTTGATCTATTTTTAATGACTCTGCAGATGCTTTGATCCTTGGAAATTTGGAACAATGCCTACACAATTATGGTTTCATAATTCACTTATATCAAGAAGCCAATTTTCCAGGAATTTGGCATCAATTGAGGATATTTTTACATTTTACCTCTTTTGCTTCTTCCATGAGTTCTTTCCCCAGCTTCTTCAGCAACAATACTGTCTTTGGCGTAGTTTTCCACATAAGCATCTGTTGCTGGGTGCTAGGATGAGTGAAGGCCAAGGAAGATTCTGTTACCTGCTCTCTGGCACAAGAGAATCCATCTGTCCGCACTAGAAACATCTCTGCTTTCCTTCTTGACTGCACCCTCACAACACCAGTTGCAGAAGCACACATGTTTCCTTCAATCGTGCACATGTCATCATCACTGGAGGCTGAGGAAACAACACCATTGCCTGAACCAGCAGAAGTATTACTACTGCCATTCAGATGCCTGGCACTGTCAGCAGGTGAGCTCTGAGGCTTTGGAGATGCATTTTTACCTCTTACTAATCCATAGGATCTTTTTGACTCCACGAACCCTAACTCGGGATCAATACCATCAACTTTTGGGACTGTCGCAACACCTGTCGTTCTAGAAACAAGCAACTTTTCAAACCCTTTCAACTGATACTTAGAGTATGTTGGAGGTGTGATTTTTTTAGTTTGGAAAAATCTGGACATCTCTGCTTTGGAAAAGAAATTGTAAGGAGGGACCTGAGCCTTCAGAGGGTCAGCTTTCATGGAGATGTTTGCTGAGAATCCTACCCCATTATCTACCATTTCTAATGGAATAGAACCCTGAACAGAAGCATGGTCATTGTATGCCCCGTTAATGCTCTGACCATTTTCATCCTTTGGAGAGACAACTTCACTAGACGCTCCATTTGAACCATGAACTTTATCCAAAGCCTCTGGCAGAGATCCATTTTCCTGTCCTGAGAGGGACCCCCCTCTTATGATGATGGAAGGTCCCCGCCTACTTCCCACATCTCTCTGAGTGGTAATCTGAGATGCACTGCGAGTCATATACTGCCTCCATCTGGAAACCATAGCAGAAGTTCTCCATACTCCTTCCTTGCTGTGGAGATAGATGGGCTTTTTGCTGAAATCTGAAACCAAAGAAGCAAACTTTTCAACCTGCTCCATTGAAGGTGCTGTCCTAACTTCAACAGGAATTTTAATCAATTCAACCTTCCCAGCTGCAATAGCATCAGCTACCTCTGCTTCATACAAGTTATCCTTAATAATTTCCGCCCTAAGATCTACAATGGTCTTGAATCCTCTCTCCAGTAACCACTTTAGACCTTCCTCTGTTACCTGCCCACCCCTCCAAAATGCAGCCTCAGAATTTTTGGACATTAGATCTTCTTTAGAAGTGGATAAATAAACTGCATTCCAATTTGCAAACAGCATATGACAAGGACAATCATCAAGCCTGGGAAAACCAGAATCATAACATACATTCTTCAACCTCTGCAGTTTCCTCCATACATCCAGGCTTCGATCATAGTCAGGTGTCAAATAGTTTTCAAGAGCAACATGCAAACTCTCACAGCACCTTTTCATCTCACTCCTGAAAATGGCTAGAGGTGGAAGTTTATCCTCCATTGCACTTACTTCTGCACCCTGAAAGGAACTCATGATGGAAGATCTTCCAGAAAGAACATCTTCTCTTCCTTTATTCAAAAGCGAAAGGATGCAGCCAAGCACAGATACTATTTTATCTTCCAACAATGGCTTTTCCTCCGGCGTAAAATCATAAGAAATTTTACACTCTCCAGTCAATGGATTGCACAATGTATCCATCAATGCAGCATGAAGCTGTTCAGCTGCTCTAAATATTCTACAATAAGCCTCGATTTCAGCGATGTCCCCAGGAACTGGACCAATCCAGGGCAGCTGTGATGGATCATGAGACTGACCAATCTTCTAATCAAATATATATCCATGTCAGTCTATCATATGGATGTCTTTCCTAAATCATTAAGTGCCAGTTTGGGAATCACTAGCTTTTGGCTTTTGTTTACATTCCATGGCTTTTTATTCAAAGGCAAAATTCCAAAGTGTTTGGTAATACATAAAAGCTAATATCACAACCCCTTCCACACATGACTTTACAGTCATTTTCAGAAGCTACAATTTGTAGCTTTTGAGAAGCCACAGCCACAACTAAAAGTCATGGCATTCCCAAACAGACCCTAAATCACCATCTTTTATATCAACCATACATATTAGATAGAAAATAAGTAAGAACCAAAACACACAAAGTGGAAATAATACAACATACCTAGAAAATGAGAAAAATTATTCTTGTTGGTGCAGATAAATTGATAAAAAGGGAAATAGCAACATCAGGTAGTATGTGAAAGTAACATGTAAGTGGATAACCATGAGCACTAAGAAAACAAGATTGTGAGAGTAAGAACAGCTGAAAAAGGGAGCAGAATGTTAGTGGCCACTTCCTTTATTCAATCCCACAATTAAGTTTTCAAACTCAGTTTCTCTAATTTGACAGCTTCTGATGATGGGTCTTGCCCTAGCTCAAAGGATACACCTCTTCTGATGAAAAAATGGAAATGTTACCTTGTCAATTTGCATCAATGTCATTTTGATGTGTGCTTTCAACCCAAAACGATCCGTATAAACCCATTATCATTATCCAAGCATTATTTCACCTTATTAGGTTATCATTTAAGTTCAAGTGTACACTAAACCTTTCAGTGGTACGGAGTCAAATGCTAGAAAACGAATTTATTATGAATAAACTCGATACAATAGTTTCCATAGTTTTATGGGGATGTAACGAGTTCACCAAAACGTCTAATTTTGACTAATCATACAGGTTTGCTATTTCATGTCTATAACTATATTTCAAGCCCAGATTGGTTGTTGGAAAGAATGAAAAACAGATAATTATGCCCAGAAGCTCTTCTTTAGTTTTTTTCCTAACAAATCTCTCTCTGTTTCAAAGACAAAATAACTTAACAACATTGTTGTTTCAATCACAATTATCTACTTAAGAGTACAATTAACTAGTTACAGAACCAAGCTCATTGAAATTTTGAATTCAACAAGCATAGTTCTCACTACTCAGCGGGTTTTAAATTAATTCCAATTGAGAAATTACATGAAGTGCCAATCAAAAATTGAAGTTCGGTCATAATACTCAGTAAAAAAACCCATTAGCTGATCCAAGAGTTTCAATACGGGCAACATCAAATATTCACGAGTAAAAGTTTCCAAGTCACAGATATCATGCCAATCTTGCCCACATGAAAAAAAAAAGAAAAAAGAAAGAAGGTACCCGTTACTCTCTGATGCATTTAATCGAAAAGGATAGATAAAAGAATACGAAGAGATCAGAAAGAAATCATAAAGTGAGAAGGAGAATGACCTTAGAGTCCAAACCCAAGTTCACAGAGAAAGACTTGGATAACTCCGCACTGACGACAAACTTAAGCTTTCTCTTTAACCTCTCCTTTCTTTGCAAACCAAACCCACAACCCACCAGTTTACTGTCTCTGTTATGAAGCTTGAACGAGCATGGACATGACGTCAATATTCCGGTGACCGGAGATAACCTATTCATGATGATAGACACGTGGAAGAGACATAGCACCATGTGTGACTGAATTTTAGTTTTGGTGTTTGCTGATTGGTTTACTTTTTAATTTTTTAGGATAATAAAATACTGTTTAAGAATTGAGAAAAGAAAAATTGGTTTCGATGTTGTGCATGGCGGACGGATAAAAGATAGCGTTTGGTTGTATTCATGTTTTTAAAAAATTTAAATTTTATTTTTATTAAAAATTAATTTATTTTTATATTTTTAATTTTTAATTTTTTAATTTTTTTAAAAAAATTAGTATTTTAATATAAAAATATTTTAAAAAATAATCATATTTCCAAACAAGTTAAATCAAGGCAGCTGGTCGGGGGTTTCCTTCCAAAATTACTAAAAATTCAGGGTATATAAAATTAATCAACATATATTCTTAAAAATAATTTGAATTTTGAAAGTGATATTATTGGTAGCCCTTACCTTTTCTAGCTTGTGGTGGTGGAATTTTTTTTTCTTTTTTTAAATAAAGCTTTTGTCGTGTTGCTTCAAAAGTTTTTTATAATGCTAATTTTAATTTTTAAGAAACTTTCATGCAGTGAGTTAATGGATTTTAATGGTAAATCTTGTAAACTGAATGATTGAAATTAATTTTCTTACTTTCTTGAAATTATTTTTCAGAAAATAGATATATACCATTTACTACTTGGATTCACTCATTCATTTGATGTATAATATCATTTTAAAGAATAATTCTGAGAAAAATACTCGATAAAATTAGCATTGCTCTTTTTCAATGTCAATTCCTCGAACCCTTCATGTGATTCTTTCCCTTTGTGGGTGTATTCTCTAATCTACTATGTTTTTCATTTAATATTAATAATAATTGGAGAGGGAAAATGCAGATATTATTGTTGTAAACGGTAATAGTTCGAGAAAGGAAATGTTTTTCATCGATGGTATGAGCACTTCTAAGACAAATTTTGATCCTTGAAACAATATATTTATATATAAAAAAAATTAAGGATGCAACTATTATTAGCAAGGGCTAAACAAATATTGCCACCACAAAAGAAAATACTGTTACCTCCACTTGGTTAGCTTTACGGAGAATTATTGAAGGCTCATCAAGCAAGCATCTATTAGTCTCCATTTTTCTAGAATTAAGTTAAAAGAAAAAAGGAATAAAATCTCAATATTTAAATATAAAGTCTTAATTAAATTCAAAATTAGAAATTGTGTTTTCGAAGACAGTCTCGTGAATCTTTAAGGAAAACCAAACACATATCAGTTAACAAAATAACTCGGGCGAACTATTCCCCTAAGTTGCATTAAAAAAAAATCATTCACTAATTTTGCATCCATTAGAAGAAAAATAGAAAAAAAAGTTCTCTCGTTCAAGTGACAACTCAATTTTCAACCCTTGAATATTCTAAAATCTAGTCTTTTTAATCTCAAAATCAATACAAATGATTTTGAAATTTAAGGCCCAAAAATAAATATATAAATCAAACGTTGAAAAAGAAAAGGCTAATTAAGATCAATGACTTGTAAGAGTCTATTTAACCTGACCAGCGATTAATTAAGCGTCTGAATTAGTGGAAGATTTCAGTCGACCTTTTCTTTCATCCAAATCTCAAGTCTCTAATTGACAAAACCGAATAGTATGGACCGATATATATATATTTGTCAAGCCACTCTTTGGTGGTGTTAGCGTGGCGCTCCCCAATTTTATTGGACAAAAGTAGCCTCAATTGATAGTTGTATTGACCATCTCTTCCTTTCCATTTAATGCTCTCTGTTCCTGAGATACTTCTTACCTTTAAATCAGACAAGGAATGCGCCTGTGCTTCAGCTCAGGCCATGCTACTTCTGGTACGAACTCTATCTATGAGCATTTGCCTCCCTGTCAAATCTTCTTCATAACCAACAACCTACATTTACAGCATCAAGCACCATCATTGCAATAGAATCCTTCCTCCATTCAATAAGGAAACACGATGTTGCAACTGTGTTTTAACAATCATGTAACTGATAAAAAAAATTTAGACGATTAAAGAGCTGAAACCTGAGAGTCTGTTTGTGTTTCGCTGAAACTATCATATGGTCCTCCATTTGCTTCTTTGGGACTGGATAGCTCATCTCTTCTCCCAGTCCTGAAAAGAACAGAGGAACAACAACAATTCAAAAGAAGTGCACGAAATAAAAGGAGGGGAAAAGGACCTTTACTAGCACAAATCAAGAGGGCACTTTGAATTTGAGATGAGCACGAAAATCTATCTGTTGGCTGACATTCTGACTTTTTCTTGTTCTCAAGGTTTTGTGTCCTCAATAATGACAAGCAGCCCCAATCGAGAGGGCATTTTCGATTTGAGTTAACAAAGAATATTTCTATCCGCTGGCTGACATCCTCTCTTATCTTAAAGTTTCAAGGCAAACAGTCAAAATTACCAAGGGACCAGTTTGAAAAAAAAAAACATATATATAATCATTTATTTGATACTAAAAATACATACTGATTGCAAACATAAACAAAAACTTGCCTACTTAACCAGTGCTTCGGTAACCCGATCACAGAGGGAGAACCCCCATGGCCTTCACCAAGCATTGAACAGTCAGATGAAAATAGCTGTTCTATCGTCAAGGATTAAACAGAAGCAGAAGTCGCATGGTATATATCTAAAAGAATAATCAGGATCTAAGGATACACTCTTATCACACCCACTCCTCCCTGGTGACTTCTGATCTTGAATCTTGTAGGAAAACCAGACACGAATTAGTTAACCAATAAATTGAATGCTAACCATGCAGTCGAAAAATAACTGACCTTGCTTGTCTGCTCCAACAAGTCCTCAATAGCAGCAGCTACATCAGGAATGTCATGAGAAGATTCTCCATTATCTTTTGCGTTGTCACCTTCGGTGGAATTCATATTCAGGGTAGAATCACTCAAATGAACTCGAGATGAAAGCAGACTCTTCTTATCATTATCTTTAAAAATCTTTGCCTTTTTACAGATATCAATAGATTGTTGGGCCTCTTCCATGAAGCTGTTGATTAAACTACCCCCAATTTGGGCTGATGAGTTTCTAAGGCCTTGTGGCTGAGTAATAAATTGAGATGCATTCTCTCCAGACATCATTTGAACATCTTGTGTAGGAAACTGGCTCTCAGTGCATAATCCTGCCTCTTCATCTTGAGAGGTAATTTCTTTTGGGCGAAACTGATCCACTGCAACAACTTCATTCTGCCAAAACAGTGCAGGTTGTATAAAGATATTTTGTGCAAACAAGTACCACTCTAAATTTCACAAGTTCAAGTGCAAGTGGATGGCGTGTGCATGCATACAAAGAAAAGTATCAGGAATATACCTGCCTGACACACTCGTAAATCCACTCAGATGTAATCAAGCATATGTCCCATTTACAGGCAGCTTCATACTTTGGCCCGCTGGTAAACTTGCACAATAAATGTGTGACTTTTCTAGTCAATTTCTCCACAAATTTAGCTCCAAGAACAAAGCATAAGTTTCTTAATAGCAATCTATCTTTCTCTTCATACTGTGAGATGCAAAAGCGGAATTTTTCAAAACCAGGCAAAGGAATCCGGCAGGGAAGTGGAGAATATATAATATGACTACCAATATCCAGCAGACATCCACCCTTCAATAGCAATTAGCAATCACATTCATTAGCAATTGTAGGAAATGGATTAGCAGACAATGAAGCCACAACAAACAAAACGCAAACAAAAAATACAATAGAAAGAATAAGGAGCTATAGCAGCAGCAGCCAGAAGATTATTAGACAAGTAAAGAGTATTCAGTTTAGACTATTATTCTTGAGGAATGAAAATACTTCTTAAGTTGATGGTAGAAATTGTGTTTTTCATGATAGCAAAGTTGTGGGAAAAGTTAAAAAAAAATTAATTATTCGTACAATCCATGGACTTCTTCTTAGAAGAAAAGGTACCTAATGCATACCCAAAGATGGTGCCTAGTAAAATAAGTGAAATCAAATTGGAGTTCTCAACCTCTTCTTTTTGCGTGTATTTATTTAGGAAAGAATCCATGGACTTTTACTTGAAGAATAATTTAAAGCATCGGCTAAGAAAGGTAAGAAAAGGTTATAGAAAACACCCAAGTGCTAATTGTTTTTCTTCATATCCCAACTTCTCTCCATTTAACATATTCCCATAAAAATCTCTCCCATTTCTTGTTCCTCCCCCCAATGAAGTGATAAAGTTAAATATGAGGTGGAACATGGATGCATGTGCATGCTATTCTTAACTGGAAGTAGAATCTGAGCCTCTATAATTCAAATCCTGATCAACAAATAATCACATGCCACAATGAAACATTACTAACAAAGAACATCAATGGTTACAAGTCACCCAAGTATACCTCCAAACAAGACCGGACCCAGTGACTGGACACATAAAGAGTCCAGGGATCATCAGCAGACCTAGATATCACACCATGGCATTCAATCATGAAGTGCACTTTCTGTTTTGCTTTATCTATCAATACCTCACCTCCTCCTAGATTGATCCATTGCACAATTTCAGATCTCTGGCAGGAAAAAAATAAAACAATTCAGAACATCACCAGACATTTCATGCAATAATTTAACTGCAATAGTTGGATATAGATGTAGAAGAGAATGCCAAATTCAACTGGTTACCCTATCTTCAGGAAAGCTTTTTGAAAAACAAAATGTTTTCCCCTGAAATACATTTATTGACTTCATCCTTTGAACATCTTGATCACTGCAATCATTTTGCGTCCTTTTTGCACCCTTCTTTGGATCTTTTACAACAGGAAATACATTTTGTTGGGACCACCTCGCAGTCCCTTCCACAGGGATACTCAAATTTATGTTCATTTCTGGTTTCACATCTCTGTTTTCTTTCAATAATGATGGCATTCTAAGGCCAGAATTTGCACCACCAAGCACCTGATCAGAGTGAATGCTTGGATGAACAATGGAACTCTTAGCTTGATTACCAGCCATGCCTGTAATTGTTCCTTTGAGAGAGCTCACAGGATCTACATGATCAGGTTGAGGAGTTAGAGAGCATAACAAACATGCATGATGAGATTTTTAACAGCTTATTTATGAGAACAAAAATTAATCTCAGCAAAACACATAAAAAATAAATAAGTAACAAAATATGTCCAGTCTGATCATGAATAGAACAAAACAAACAAAAATCAAAAGACAGTCATCACAGAGTCATTAGAAAACCTTTGGGAAGAAGTAAATCATATGCAATATGCTGACAGAGAACAGGGATCTCTTTCTTTTCACGATCACAATCTTCAAGCCAGGCAGTTCTAACAACATTAATAACACCAGAAGCCGCAAGCCCTCGTAACTCCTTCTTTTCACTACAGTACATTAAGCATGTGAGAGACCAAGAATGTAAAGAATAAGAGATTCCCCAAATTCACCATGCCAAGCAGAAAGATCAAATCAACAAAATTTGAATTAACTGAAAACATAAGCAAGTTGGCATGGGATGATAATACATGAGAACCATTGCTTAAAAGAACCTGAAACAAATAAGGATAGTGGAAGAAAGCCAAGGCACAGAATGCTTACACCTCTGTCGGAGCCCCAACAACGATATGGGTCAATTTATCATTGAAAGTCATATACCGCGACCCCCCACCTCTCCGCACCATATTAACTAGTTTGCGTAATTCAGGAGCTTCAAAACCAACGAGTGATATTCTACACTCCGACAAGTACATATCACTGTCTTCAGATTGAGAGTCATCGGCAACACAACCATCAAGGTTTGTTTCGATTGTTTCCTTTACCATAGGCTTATCACAGTCCACCACTTTTATAGAAACAGGACGATCTGAAAACATAGAAGACATGTTCTGTGAGAGTGTAGCTTCCAAGTCTGGATCTGAAGACCCAGCACACGGAGTAGCAGGCAAATTTGATTCTGAAGCCACTGAGGATGGGACAGAAAGTGTGTTCCCAACACACTTGTCTTGACTGTGGTGTCCAATCATGGGACCCCTCACTGTTTTGCTTGAAGATAGACAACCACCCTGGACAGGATACGACTCCTCATTAAGACATGCTATTCATCAAAGAAGGTGATTTCCAAGTCAGATGCAATTTTTACAATCTCTAAAAACTTGATTGAATAACATGTTATGCATCCAAGAATAAAAACAAAATTACTTCAAAATATTATTTAAATTTATAGCATCTATAGTGTAAAACACTACCTTTGCAAGCAATAGACTGATCAAACCATTTCCTCGTTACAATATGAATGTGGCCCCATCTTCTGGCAACCTTGTATTTGTCACCTTCAGGAGCGTACAAGCAGTCAAGAAAACAAATACACAAGCTTGATTACACCTTTAGAAACATTTATCATTCAGGACTGCGAGTGCTTGTACATATATTGCTATCTATTACTATATTTCCCAAGCCCAGAAAATGTATGAGATTTTTAAATCCCCTGAAGAGCAATTGCACAACACAATCACAGATGCATGTGTGATATACAAGCCTACAACAGTCTAGGATAGGTAAATAAAAGAAAACACATGAGAGGCCATCTGTATGAAAACTAAAATAGACTGAAAGATTTTGTTAACAAAAAAAACACTTAAAGAAAATTGCTGTAATGCGAGATTGAGAGTTAAGAGTATAAAACAGTATCAAAATCAATGGTTTTCTTAAGAAAACAGGAAAGGATATATCAGATATCAAATGTGTACACTTCTTGGTCAGCTCAGCAGAATATTTCCCACCATTTTGTATGATGAGTTTTTCAATCTCCTTCCTTTTATCTGTGAAAATTAGATAACCAGCATTAGAGAAATATATCTTTTCAGCAGCAACAATAAGAAAATAGCTTATATGATAACCTGCTGGAATTCTTGTAACACATATTGTTAATCCAGAAAAAGGAAGAACCCTGTACGATTCCTGAGGAACAACACGGTGCTCATTCCAGCATTGATATAACCAATTAATAGTAACAATTGGTTTCTTCAGCACATTCAAAGCCCACTGCAAAAAGGAAAAGGAAAAAAAAATAAAAAATCAGAAGAGCAGTTATAGTATTTATCAATGTAAATTTACATATCCTAACAATATTCTACCTGACCATCTAAACCTCTACAATAAGGATAATTAAGATTGAACAATCATAAAGTAGATTGGCAATGGCCATTAAATGATGAGGTTTCTAAGGTGTCAAATCCTTGTGGGTGGGGCACTACAAAATCTAATGACAGGACTCGGTCACAACCTCTATCCAGTGTCAATGGAAAATGTTAAGTTTAAACAGCATCATTAAAAAAAACAATTCCTAAAAGACATGCTTGATGACAAGCTCCGGTGGTTAAAAAAAAAGGGAGAACAATCAAGCTCAACAAAATGCATCAATCAGTTTTTGGAAGTCTTAGAAGCTAATTTCTCGCATCACGGACACTAATACACATGCATACAGAGAAAGAGCAGGAGAGGAGAAGTAGAGCAAGGCATGAAACTAATTGTAGTGCTTGTCCACAAACAAAAGAACTACAACAAAAAGAAAAACATTATGAATTAACAAGAGTCGTCAAGAGCTGGACCTTGTACTTTGCAGCAGAAACATTCTTCACTACAACAAATCTAACATCCACAGATGCTTTAGTATGCAACACCCCACCCATTGCTGTTACCATCTGTTCTATCTTAACCTGAAACAAAATAAAAAATATTGGAACCTACAGTATTATACATGTAATAATTGGAGAGGGAAGGACATGGAAACTGAGATTTGGACTCCCAACAATCTTCTGAATTAAAAGAGAGAGAGGCTGGAATGAGCCATTAACCCTTGAACAAAAAGAAAAGAAAAGAAAAAAAAGTGCTCATGACCAAACCCGTTTGAAAATATATATAAATATTGTCTATAACCGTTGAACAAAAAAAAATTGACAATAATTCTTGTATAGTCCCCATCGATAAGCACAATACTTACCTTTTCATCCATGTCAAAGCCAGACGCGAGTACTTTGACACCATCCATTGCAAGGCAGCAAGTGAAGCCTTGTTTAGGAAGTGGTCTATGTTCTTTTGCACAAGAAAGCACACAATGAGGACCTGCTCAATATTACACAAACAAATAAAGATTGTCAATAAACAAAATTCACTTAATTAATAAGCAAGTTATTTCACACAGCCATATCCCTCCTTATTGAAACTAGGCGTATCAGCACAGTAAACAAGAAAACATATAAAAAAAAAACTATAAGACAATACCTAGCAAATTACAGCCCTTAGCTTTAAGATCTTCGAATTTCTCCTGAAAGGTATAAAAAGAATCAAATGAAGGTGAAATTGAATTGAAATGTGCAGGAATTGTTTAATTGATAGAACCTACATGATCGGGAGAAGAGATTATGTGGAAATCGTTGGGGCCGTGTCGCGAAGGATCGCAGCAGAGAAATACATCGGCACCGTTGAGCTTGAGACCGTCGAGAAGAGCGTCGAAGACCTCAGGCGGAACCAGGTTCCTGGAAATGAACACGTTCGCTCCCTTGAAAGGCCTCGTATTCAACATCTTCTTCTATCTCTTGCAAATGCTATGGGTAACCGCATGAGAGAGAGAGAGAGAGAGAGAGAGATGACTAGTAAGCAAAAAGTAGTGGAGAGTCTAGGGATTTTATTTGTCTTTTTGGACGGGAGAGAATTTTAAAAAGTGGGGAAATGTGAAACCACAAAGGGCTAATAAAATGAAAGCGCGGGAAAGGATGGATAGATGGGGTTCTTTATCTATTTTAAAAATGTTTTTAAAATATTTTAAAAAATTATTATTTTTTATTTTAAATTAATATTTTAATATATATTCATATGAAAAATAATATCTTCATTGCGTTTCTGATCATTGATGTCCCTCCTGTAATGTATGCTTCAACCCTCCCATGGTAAGTCGCTTTTTGATATCTTGGAAAACCCATGTCGTTTCATCTCCTGAAGAAAAGCATGTGATGTCGTTTGCTTGCTTTTATTTTATTAGAGGGTACTGTCCACAACAACGGCACGTCGCTCTATCCTCAAAAGAGCGACATGTCTTACATGATTACCTGTTTTAACTTCTTCTTGGTTGCTTAATGCTAATGGTCTGTTTAATGGACCTAAAGGGGTTGTCCTGTCAGCGAATTTTGCTTTGGGACTCTTACATCTCATTACCAAGGCTCAGCTCTCTGTGGTATAAACTTATCACCACGGCCTGTTTGCAAGTCTCTGTTTCAGTTCTAAAGCACAAAACCACCGAGGCTTGACTTTTTCTCAAAAGCAACCGGCCTCCTTCCATCCATCTGCCTAAATCACAGTTTGCTCTGACAGTCAGATATCACTGCTAGCCACTATCAACTACAAAAAAACAAGGCGGCGGATCAAACTAAAGAGCAAGCAATAAATAGAACAGAAAGTCTCAAACCGATGCCTCAAAGCAGGGAATATTGCACAAGCAATCTGCATCTCTTATCTGAGATGAGATGAGATGAGATGATACTTCAATTCACAACTCGCCAAACAAGACAATTCAATTGCAAAAATGGTATCAATCAGCTAGTCAGAATTGATGAAGCTGTGAAGAAATGCAAAGGCAAAGAAAAAAAGACTTATGTTATACAATCACTTTTTTGGTGTAGACATCCTAGTCGAACTATTATTAAGTCAGCTAGATGGTTCGAAACTCGAAGGGGCAGTTGATGGAAGGTTTAACTTTTGGGGGGGAAGAACAGAAGCATGCTTAAGTGACTTGTGTCTTTCCCCACTAGATTGGGGATGCAACTTCTCTGAACGGAGATGTGTTTCATCCAACTCTTGTTCTGGTTTCCTCTTTACCTTCTTCTTTGTCAGAGCACCATCAACACCCATCTTTGATTCATCCATGGAATTGCTTGAACTTCCTTTCGGCTTCTCTTTGAGTTTGTCCACTACAAGACCGTTTGCTGCAGGACTGGGTAACCGAACAGATGCTGCTGCGGAATTGGAAACTGGCTTACTAGCTAAAGCCAAAACAGGACCAGCCATTTCCATGGCCACCCTTTCTTGCACATGTGGCTGAGCAACTAAACCAGACTCAGCTCGAACACCCTCCTCTTGTTTAAGAGTCAACATCTTTTTACTCTTCATTTTCTCCAGATCCTAAATATTACAAATCAATTTCAACATCAGCATCCCAAGAAAAAAGAAAGAAAGAAAGCAGAAGATGCATGGGATTTCAGAGTATTTCACATAATGACCAACAGAACTGGTGGTACTAAAAGACAACTAAAAAAACAAAAACTTATTTCTATAACAAGAAGTAAAGGTCCTTGCAGTAATAAAACAGTAGGCATCACTAATTCCAATATATAACATCTACAAACCACAGTAGATGTTATATTCCATTGATAGAAAAACCTCCACTCCTGTTTTAATCGTAATTATACAAAAAAAAAATATCTGGCTTGAGTCTACATAAAGCAATCTTTTGTCAACTTAAACAACTTTTTGAGACCCACAAATGCCAACCACTTCATAAATCACAATTCACCACAGCATAGTCCAGCGTTATATGATTAGGATTGTAAACTAAGACTGTCAAGACAGTTCCAGTTATATTATTTAAAAAAAAAAAAGAAGCATCTAGGAAATAGTAACCTTCATGTTTCAAATACAAGATGGTTGGGGATGGGGGGAAGCAGAGTTAGATATGAAGAACTTGCATACCTTATTTCTGCAGTATACAACCCTTCGTCTCTCTTTTGCCCTACAGATTGCACGCTTGATCCCATGGTTGTCCATAAGACCACTTGGCCACAATTGTGCAAGCTAAATCACAGATGAAATAGACCGTGAAAAGCATATTGGAGAAAACCAAATCAGATTTCAATTAGACTTCATAAACAAGAATCAGCACAAGAGAACATTGCCAGAAGGGCAAAGAAGTTGGTGATAGTATAGCTGTAGAGGGCAAATAACTTTGGAAAATGGATGTCGTCTTCAAGAATATATTTGGCATATGAAAGCACCAAGAATATATTTGGCAAATGAAAGCACCACGAAACATGTTTGGGGAAAAGAAATCACAACCTCCACATACAACTTTCTGACTTGTGGACCTGAATCTTCATCCAATCCCTATAATCATCAAGATCAGAGCAAAGGATGAGATGCATTGAGAAAAAGATTTCCACAAAAAAAAAAATTAAGGCATTCCAAGCAGGTATGTACCTCAACAAAAAGGTCATAGAGATCACAAATCTTATCCTCCAACACAACATCCATGCTAAATTTCTTTTTAAGGGCCCCTTTTTCTTCAGAACCAATTTCTTGAAAATCATCAGATGCTCCAGCTTGCTGAACTAATGCCTGAGAAATCATTGGATCAATTCTACAGTGTTTAAAAAGTAATAGAAGTTAGCATGCAATGGTCAAGGAACATTCATGCTTCCATCAATAAGGTGCTGTAAAGGCATCATTAATTGATAATCAATTATATCAAGATTTCAGATGCAAAAGCGCTAGTATTCAATTAATTCTTGACAAGAATGTCACCAATCAGCATTTAATATGTTTTATCCTTTCAAAAAAAAAGAAAGAAACGAAAAGAAATGATGACTAGGGAAATATGTAAAAAACAGTTTCATCTACCATTGACTTCTAGATAAATCTCCAGTGAAAAGAGCATTGTACCTGAAGGCCCTAAGCAACAGTTCTGAAAGCCAGTCTGAGTTTGTGTGTGTGTGTGTGTGTGTGTGTGAGAGAGAGAGAGAGAGAGAGAGATGTATCAACATACATTAGACTCCACAGAAGGGATACATGTCGTAATCATCTCGGCAACCTCCTTCTTTATCTGTTGAAACCTATTATCTTTCTCCTGCTTCACTGACAAGCCTGTGTTAATCATTATTTTCAAGTTTCTCTGCATCAAAAAAACGAGAAGCTCAGAAAATTTCCACAAAAGCTGTAAACGATATTGAAAGCCAAGGCGCGTAAAGACAGCGATGATAATACAGACTTCATTCATTTTCATACTAACAATTACTACCATGTTTTCATTTAATCTGTCATAATGCTATCATGGCAACGTAGAGAGCTTGAATGACCACAGAAACTCTTCCAATATCAATAGATTAAGTGATGTGATTGTGGTTAGTGGTCTTTCAGATTAAGATTGTCTTGTTCTTGATTCTGTGATTTGATCATTTCCATCTCTAATTAAATTTTCTTCGATCTAAAAAAGGTAAATTGTTCATTTTATATTCAGTAGTAATAAAATGAAATGTATCAATGAGAAGTGGTGACTTAAAACTGGCTTCTCAGATTCAATTCTTCAGAATTTCTTAAAACTAAGAAGAGAGTGACAGGATTTAAAGCACCAAATAGCTAACTTAATACTACATCCACAAGGCGCAGCAACCACAACCATCATCCAAACACTTCCCTCAACTACTTGGAGATATCACAGATGAGAATTGTGGTTGCAATCTGGGAGAGGGAGGGGGGAGAAGAGGGAAGCAAAGCAACCATATTTAAGAGTCATGTCTTCAATTTCTACAAGAAGATACCTTTAGTGTTCTGAGCTGAATTAAGTGACCAAGAATACTCATTAGACGATTCAGTAACTCTTTTGACATTTTCCCTTGGCTTGCCTGTTGCAACCATTGGAAAGTAAACATTTTACATTCTTTGCAGCCTCCATGTATAACTATCAAAAACAAGAAAAGCAAAAGAGTACGCAATGAAAAGTGTTTAAAAAGTTAAGAATTATAGTACTGCTAGTCTGGCAACTTTGGCAAGCTTCAGCTTTATTTCTGTAGGCAATCTTCTTTTAATTGCCTGGGCTGAAGTATCAGTCTCTTGATTCTCCATAGCAGGTGGCCTTGCTGTAATTTTTACACAGAGAAGAACATTTCAATTTGCAAGAAACTTGCACATATTATAGTCATTGGGAGTGTATATGTGACAAGTATTTTTGAGCTTACATTCTGCAACCATCTTCTCTAACTCCCTGATAGCCTTCTCTAGTATTGAACTTTTAGGCCTGACACTAGAACCATCCTTTCTGTGGACATGTGAAGTTTTCTGCAAAGTGTTACATTCAAAATCAAGACAAGCAAGATGAACATGTTATCAAACTGACATAAATGGTTCTAAAATAATTTGCACATGCATACGAGCATTAGAGACTATTTTCCAACACTGCCTTCTCCTCTCCAAAAAAATAAAAAACTATAATTATTCCAAATATTTCTCTCTGAAACTCATGGGGCACAGTTTAATACCCAGTGAAGATTCAAAGTTATATCTGCATGTAAGAGTTCAACGAGTAAATTCACAGATACAACATCAGGATCTTCATTTCCAGATTTTGCAGGGTTGCAATGTATGGATATCTGAATCCATCTTAAAAATAGAGCTAAATGCTAATGCCAATATTACTAATTTTGGATAAAAAATCTCAAAGGAAAAGAAATTATAAAATAAAAAAAATGTCAGCTTACTGCTGCTTGCGTGTAAATCTTGCCATCAGAAATATTAAGATTGAGATCAGGAAGTTCACGGACCCCATTCTTTTCTTTTGATCTAACTGATGATTCAAGATCTTCAGCATTGTTTACTGTTTTTGCAGTTTGCAACTTGGGTTGCACATAAGCACTTTTTTCATGAGACTTCTGATTTGAAGAATCAGAGAGTCCACTTGCATCTTTAGGTTTGCTAGTGAGGTTCTTAGGCTGGAGGCCTCCTGTCTTTGACTTTTCAATATCCTGTGTTTCTGCCAGGGATGCATAAGCATCACCATTTGAACCTCTCACTGACAAAGACGGATCCAACTTCATTTTAGTTTCTGCAGATTTCTTTTTGGAAGAATTTCCAGGTGAATTTGATTGACTCTGGAACTTTACATTCTCGTATTGTTCACTTATCATAGTCAAATTTTGAGACAGGTTTGAAGAGTTCTTTCCAGGAGGCGGTGCCAACTTCTCCACAGTTGACTTTCCCAGCTTTGCAAGTTTATTTGAAATGCGACCATCATCAGAGTCATTAGGTGCCTTTAATAAATCTTTTCTTTGCCTTTTCTTTGGTTTCTCATTTGGCACAACAGGAGGTTCATTTCTTGCAAAAAATGAAACAAAAGGAATCAGAAAAGAGAAAAGCAAGACACTTTCAAGATGAAGAAAGGAAAAGAAAATATAAACATGAGTTATCCCTAGATATAAATTACATAGAAAGCATTTTCAACCAAGTCCACAGATGAAGTTACAGAGTCAGCATTGCCAAGATACTGGTTAGCTTAAGCACCAAAAGACAGCACATGGTTAATAATCATTTTGCAGTTGACAGCATGAACTGTATAACTCTTACTCCTATCATAAAGGTCATCAACATGTGAAAGCCTGAAAAAGCTGAAAATCCTTTGAATGTGGAAGCTTTATGCACCAACAACGCTTATTTAAATTTTTTAATTCCACTACCCTGAAATCACTACAACACACCTAATTTGGATCTGGAGCATCTTGAACAAAGCACAGTCTAAGAACAGTTTGACAGGAGACCAGATTTTGTGCTAAAAGCATCTAAAATAGTCCTGATATATTGAAGCTGCAGGATCTTCATATTCTCTTCAAGGGGTCAGCAATCTTGCACGTGAGAGGGTGTGAGAAATCTTTATCGCACAAGTTTTAGCATAATAAGGATTTTTCTGCATCAAAATCCAATTCAATTATGCCCCCGAACAAATCCATTTCTATATCCTTCAGTGCTATATAATACCTACTACCTCGTTAGGTTATTACTGAGTAATTGAAGGAAGAGAAAAAGGGGAGGCTTCTAAAAAAGGCAACTATACTGTCTACATTCTATAAGTGACAATCACTGGTTGCAAGGAGCAGAGATCTCTCTACTCCATTGTTTGACTCCTGCATCATATGATGCTATCTACCACAATAATTCATTTGAAAAGAACATAAAAGATCCAGTTGCAGTGAGATTTTCTACCCCAATATTAAAGCACTTTTTTTTTTTTAGGGGGGGGGGGGGTTTGGGGGAAGCAAAGGCTAACCAACAGGAAATGGAAATAAATGGATGGAGCTATTATTCAATAAAACAAATTTGTGGTCATTGAAGTACAAGCTCTAAAAAGGTTCAGAGGCAACTCACATGCGTTCCAGCTTCCCCCTGTTAACAAAGAAGCCATCATGTTTTATTGCTGAATTATCAACTTCAAAGTATTCATCCTGCAGAAGAAATATTTTAACAAACAATGTAAGCCTCTTCATAGTCGAAAACCACTTTCACACAATGATAATACTGGAAGACACAGCTGCACAAATACCGACAAAGAAATTCAAAGGATGCAAACTCCAGTTAAAGGTACCAACCAGCTCAGCATCATCAATAAAAGAATCTTCTGTATCATACTGATCATCGTCAGGAACATCCATTAGATCCTCCTCGTCGCTGCTATCCTTACCCTGTGAAGGATTGAAGTCGTGTTAGCAAATGAAATGTCATTTACATTGACTATATCCTCACACACATCAATTAGGACTATGCACGTTCAACTACAAGCAAAAAGGAAATAACACATGTGGAGCTAAGTATAGCATACCGTGTAAAGACGCTCAATCTTCTCGATTACCGCACTGAAACGATTTGGAGGAGGGTCCTCATTCACTTCATTTTCAGTCACTGGCGCCTAAAACAAAATTATCTAACAATTAATCACTATAAAGAACTAATTCCAGGTACCAGCTAACTACAATTTATCCAAATACATTGCAAATTTAATTAGTAATTAAGATGAATAAACACACATAAGCAATGGCATAAACATATATAGTTCTAAGTGATTGAGTATTGGAAATGGAAGGGAGCTTACGGGGGCAATTCGAGACTCGAGGTTAGGGTGAGCGTTAACGGGAGGCGGGTCTGGTGCGGGGGGTGCGGATCCACTATTGACCTTATTGGCGTCTTTCATAAGCTTTTTCCACGACACGAATGTTGTCTCTCCGGGTCGGAGCTCCACAGTGAATATTTGCCTGTCTCCTAATTTCACATACGACGGCGTTAACCTTGAAGATGACGATTCTCCTCCGCCACGGCTGCTCCCTTCCTCCATCGAGACAGTGCAAGGTCGGGTCAGAATTCTAGGGTATGGGAATTGAGTGGGAATCGGATAATTCAAGACTCGGGAAACATGGAAGAGGAAAAGAAACCCTAGGAGGAGATGTTTTAGGAAGAAGGAGGAGAATAGCTGGGCGGGATGCCGAAACGGTTTTGTGGGGTTTAACTGGAAAAGTGAAATATTTTCTGTTTTTGTAATTTTCTTGCGTTTTCTTTCCCGAGAAAAATCGGGGGAGGGAAAGGGCGGGTCATGGCCCGTTTTGACAATTTAGCCCGACCCGGTAATGATAAGAGGGCGGCTATTTGCCTTCAACTCTTGACAAGTCCACTGCGATGAGTTGAAGCGGGCCACTCATAAACTGAAGTTCACGTTCGGCAAAACCTTTAACTTACCCATTTTTATTTTTATTTTTATTTTTATTTACAATTATTCAATTTTATCACTATGTTGTAATTTTCGTGAATTA
>JACEGQ020000215.1:140082-208749 GCA_015852605.2 Populus deltoides | reverse complement strand
GTTGGGTCAGGTTGATTTGGTTCTAAAAATCCCAATCTGCCACCTGACCAGTGATATCTATTTCTTAGGTTTTTTGATCCACTATCATCTGTAATATTTATATTATCTGATTTTAATGAGTTGGGTTGGGTTGGGTTAAATAATGTAAATATTATAGATCAGCTGGCTTTTTTAAACACTGCTATAAGATTTGCTAGAAAATTTATCTGACATCAAACCTAGAATTCACCTGTTTTAATAGGCAAGTCTTCCCCCTTGTGACTCCTTGCTAACTTTACTTTTATGGTTCTGATATTTTGACAGGTTCAGGTGATGGCCGAGTGCATGCTTGGAGTGTAAGGAGTGGGAAAGAAGTACAATAACCATTATTCTCTTACATATTTTCAATTTGTTCCCTGATTTACATCAGACATAGTGATCTCTTTTCTTTGTCTGTGTAGGTTGCGAGTTGGGTGACATATGAAACTGAGCCTCATGTCATAAAATGGGCACCTGGAAGTCTTATGTTTGCTACTGGGTCTTCTGAGCTATCATTTTGGATTCCGGACTTGTCTAAATTAGCAGCTTATGTTGGAAGGAAGTAGAATTTCTTCAGCACTGCCCTTACAATTTCAACCTTTATGCAGCCATGAGGTTTACTGCTTCATTTTTTGGGATAAAATTACCAACAAAACTTGAATCTAGTGCTGGATTCTTCTCGTATCTTTTTTCAGAAAATATAGTTCCTCTCCTTGCCTCTGGGGTTTCAGTTATTGTAGGCATTGTTTTTTGGTTTAGGGCAGTGGCAATCAACTATGCACTGTATAAATCATCGCCCAACTTTCGAGCTTTTTTCGCGGTTGTAGATGAGAAGTTGCTTGGGGGCTGTTGCAGTATCAACCTCGTATCATCGAAGTGTTCCATAGAAAGCATAGTGAAGTTCAGGTATCAAAATGTAACATTCTACAATACCTTGTAACCTTTTGATTGTATAGACGTTACATGATATGAGTAGGCCAGCGAACGCACTAAATTTCATAGTTCTTTTACTTATCAATAGAAGTGAATTTATGCTTTATACAATCTACCAGGGCTTTAACTTCATTTCCTCAGGTTTGTTTGTACATGTAAAGGCACTTATTTCTATTTTCTCTGATCATATCTGCAATACTTTCTAGTAGCTTATTTGCATATTAATTATCTTATAGCTACACCACACCCTATATGTCTCAAACACTGCCTTCCCAGCTGTGGGTTTTACTAGCCAAATTATTTTTAATGAAAGAGAAAATTGAAAATTAGAAAATTGATGTGTTCATTTAATGAAATAAAGCAAAATTATATGAACTAATAATTGTAAAAGAAGTTGCTGACTTTAATAAAAAAAAACAAAAGTAAAAAGTTTAAAGATAGATGCATATAAAAATATTTGATTTGTTGATTTGGTGATGTGAAGAGTTCAATCAAGTTTTTTATTTATTTAATTACGTGATAATAAAAATGGTTTTTTTTCATAAATATAATGATTTAAAATTTGTAGAAAAATATAATTGTTAGTATAAATTTTCTTCTTTATTAATACAATTTTCTTAACAAAAAAGTATATCTTTCTTTAGTTGTTTATGGTATAGAAACTATAAATAATCAAAATAAAGATAAAAAAAAATTCTAACAATTTGAAAAACATCTAAAAAAAAAAGTATCTTTTTAATTAAAATCTCTTTCCCTTATTAATGCATTCCTTCTCTTCTTTCGTTTGGCAAAATAATTTTTTATCATGAGCTTTTTTAAAACAAGAGCTTATCATCATCTTAAAATCAATTTTTAATAACATAAAATAATGAATTGATAATTTTGACACAAATGTATTAAAAATATAACAATAATACTGTGAGAAGAATTATACAAAATTTACAATAAATACTTAAAAAATAAATATTTCATCCATATTTAAAGAATTATGCATATTAGGTTCATATATAACTATTTAGAAAACAATTTTTAGTATTACTATAAAAAATATTAATATCATTTAAAAATAATGACATAATTGGATAATTGTTTAAGTATCATTTAAATAAATTTATTTTAAAATAATTCAATAAAAAAACAATGGGAATAAATAGAGAGCTACAAGTGCATGGTTTGGACATGCACGACCGCCTAAATGAAACTCATGTTAACTTACTCGATTTCTTTATTTTTAAGTAGGGTAGACTACATATCATTCGACCTATTTTTTTTTTAAAAAAATTGGTAGACAATGAGTTGCCGACTTGAGTAGATGACACGTCGACCACTTGTCATCTTTTTTGTCCATTGGAGGTGTTTTTAGTGATTGGAAAATCAGGGTTCAAGTTTTTAGACCTTAAAACCCAGATTTCAACTTTTTGTTTTACTTAAAAATGAAAAACAAATCTTATAAACCTTTATAACATATTTCTAACGATAAAACACATTTCAATCGAACTAAAAATTCAAAATGAAATAACATAAATCCCTAGACCCTGATTTACTTTTCTCGACATCATTGATGGTGAAAACCATCTTTATTAAGTTTATCTCTTGAAGATGAATCCATCAACATCAAATTTAAAGTTATTGATGATTAAAATCTGATCGTTCAAAAACTTTCTCTCTCTTAAAATTTTTTTAGTAACTTTCTCTTTCATTTCTTTTGACCCGAGGAATGAAACATTAAACAAATAAAGTTTGAGATTGAAAAGAAAAATAAAAAATAGAAGTGTCCAAACTAAAACTAAAGTTAAAATTAAGGAACTAAAGTGTAGATTTACATGATTTTTGAACAATAAACATGAGAAAAAAATTGTCAATTTTTAACAAAATCAAATTTAGTCCATTTCATTTTAATTTTATCTTTTACAATAATTTAAAATTTTTTCCATGCAAAATTGTCATGTCATTGAATCCGAAAATAATCTCCATCACATTGAGCACATGTAAACAAGAAATCTAAAGAGTGAAAAAATGACAAAAACAAAAAGAACTTTCAAGGACTAAATTAGAATCTACAACTTAAATGTAAAAAAAAACTTGATAGACTAAAAAGGAAATTAGCTACGAGTATGTCACTTATGAATAAAAAATTCTAAGAGGATGAACAAGATGGACAAATAAAATATTTAGTCTTTATAATAATTGTTAACAGTTTCTTTGTTGATTTTAATAATCAATGTTAATGTTAATATGTCATTGTTCATTTGACTTTGTTAGAAAAAATAGTAGCAGGAAAAAAAACAATATTATCATGTCACATTAAACTTATATCACTAGTCTAAGTATAATCACATTAAATAATAAAAAAATCATGTTTTTTATTCATGATCTAAGTGTACCTTATTTGCAGAAACAATTATTCTGAGAATTAGGATAAAGTTTTCTTTTAAGAGTTCTTTCTCCTCTTATCTTTTCTATGTTATTTTCTTTTTTATATTTTCTTCTCTCTTTCTTCTTTACTTGTATGTTAATGTTAGCAAACATTATAAGGGTGACGAGTTATAACCCTTGATAATTATTATCAGAATACGTAACTCTTCATCCTTTTTTTTTAATATTAATTTATTAATATAAATAATATTAATATGAATTAAGCTGATCTATTATGGATGACTCAAATATATTTTTTCCCTTTATCTTCCACTTACACATGATGGGATCAATTTTCTCATTAATTATATAAAATTCATACTTAACAAATAGGCTTTGTGACTAGGCATGCTTCTAGATATTAATTGTTATACATTTTTTCAGTTATTATGAAATTTTTAAGGAACTAACGTGAGAATCGAAGAGAAGATAAAAAAAAAGAAAAAAATGACTTGACATAAACTAGAGGGGCATCTAACTTACGTGTTGTATCATAACTCAGACTAGGGGTGAGCAAATTAACCAAAAAACCGATTTAACCGAGAAAACAAAAAAAAATAACTGAAAAAACCGAACCGATAAAAAAAACCAATTGAACTAATTAAAATATTTAGGAAAGTATCTGGTTTGGTTTGGTTTCCGGTTTTGGTGTGCCTGAACCGGCCAACTGAACCGAACCAAACCAAACCGATTCGGTTTAGGAATGAAAAAAAAATAAAAATAAACCAAGCAGCTCAAGCCGCGGGTCCCGTCCTCTCATTACTCTCCCTTTCAACAACTAGGGCATACCATTTCAAATTCAATTTTCTGCTTTCCTTTTACACAACCGCACCCTCCCCTCCGACTTCGGTTTTGGACCTCAAAACATTCTCTCTCCTTCCAAAAATCCATCACCCGTGATAAAAAAATCTGGTCTTCCTATCTCTAATCACGTCCTTGAGTACTGCGATAAGCGTCGACATAGCCGCTAGCTACGAACATGTCTCGTAACCTCCTTCAACGATACTTCTATGCTCCAAGAACCTTAACAAAATCTTTTACTTGAACAAAAACCTGACTGTATTGTTCATGATGAGTTTCATCGCTGGTCTGTGGTTGCTATTGACAGTGTTGGCATTCCAAGAATTAATTTCAATGGGAATGGATGGTTCGCTCGTTGTGTCCGAGAAAATATGGAACGCTATAAGTTACATGAAAAAGTGACTTCTGATTTGGAGCCTTTTATTGTTCCAAGTCTTTCTGATAAGATTGAATTGATCACATCTCAACTACCAGTCTTTGGAAGACAATCACATGGTAAAGACCAACAGATCGAAAATAAAAAACACAGATCGAAGATACAAACCTATTACCACATTATAGGAATAACCATAATAACTATAGGTTTTTTTGGTTTTGGACCTCAAAAATCGGACCCAAACCAAACCGGAACCGGTTGGTTTGGATCGGTTTGGATCTTTTTTTTTAATAATTTAGTTGTTTTTTAAAGGTAAAATTCAAATCAAACAAAAAATAATCATCCTAAACACTGATGATTCAAATGCCATAGCAGAAAGCCCCAAATATAATGTTCCACTCAAAGGGTGTTTACTTATTATCAAGTGCATGAGACGTGACATAAGCAATTATTGTGAGGATGCAAATTTTTATTATTTCTTTCTTATATTATTTTATTAATATAAATAATATTAAAATGAATAAGCTTGAAATGGTTTCCCCAATTTTTTTTCCGTTCGTACTTTTATAAAAACACCAAACAAGTCGGCCCAACAAGGTTTGAGTTTTAGCCACACGAGATTGGCAGCAGATTGATGTTGTACGCTAACTCTGTGGCCAGTTGCCACTTTGGATGTTATAACAACCTTTTTCTTCATATACTACTGAACCAAATCAGCTTCAGAACTCATTGAAAATCAAAGTATCAGGTTTAACAACTAATTTAGTGCTGCCAGATGTCAGCTAAGAGGTAGATCTGTTAAGCTATATTCTAACCTGTTTCGGAGTTTCAGCCGTTTATTTTTTAAAGTATTTTTTATTTAAAAATATATTAAAATAATATTTTTTTAAATTATTTTTTATATTAATACATCCAAATAATTTTAAAACACTAAAAATATATTAATTTAAAAAAATTATTAAAAAATTATTTTTTTAAATATTTTTAAAATATAAAAAAAAATTAAAAGATGACTTTACAGTCATCCCGATGGTACAAAGCAGAAGGGATACCATGGACAAATTAACCTGGACGTCTTTGAATCTCGACTCTCTTATCTATGATTATTTCTGCAGTGGCTTTTACCATAGGAACAATTGCTCACCTTGTCAGCCATATGTCATATGGAGCCGTACAGTTTTACACGGACCAAGCAGGCAAATTTGCTGAGTAGTTTTGTTTTTCCCCAATGTAAGCAGCATGTTGACTGATCAAAAAGTTGGGATGAACACAGAGTCTTGCAGTTAAATGGTCTTGGAAGGCTCTATCCTATCTATGTACCTTGGATTCAAGTTTTTATCTGTATGCTTGTTATTTTCGTACTGTCTTATACATTTATTGTACTTGCATGATATTTAGTAGATTTAAAAATTAGTTATAATATATATAATCTAACCCGAACATCCATCCAAGTTATTAAAAAAAAAAAGTTGGGATGAAATGCAAATTAGAGCTTCCAAATATATGGAAATGGAAAGGGAAAAGAGTGCTTTGTCAGTGATCTATACCAACTCTTACGACACTAGGTGTCTATTACTACTGTCTCAGTATTATTAACAAGGAGATGATATTAGGAAACAAATATCATCACACCTCTCTCCTATGAAATTCACTATTGTTAAACAGTTAGTTTTTTGTTTTTTGAACCGTGGATGTTCGGATAAAATTTATGAATATTTTGATAAATTTTTTAAAACCTGAAATTAATTACTATATAAACTTTAGTAGCACTGAAATTTGTGAACTAATAATCTCTAGCCTTAGCTTTGTTAAACAATCAGTTGAAATGAAGAGATGCGGGTATACTACTAATGTTTATCTGCTAAAGTCGCATTGCATCTCTCCCATGATTTAGAACTAAGTCTCACACATATGCAGCATGTTGAAAAGGTGAGATGATTGCTCCTGTTGCAGAGCATCAACTCATGGATCTCGTATATGCAAGGCAATTCATGAATGGCGAGCACGTACAGTGGAAAAACTTAGAACCAAATTACTAGTTTGTGTTAAAAAAGGAAAGGAAACCAACTAGAAACTAACGTTTGGACGTATACTTGTCA
The DNA here is from genome assembly GCA_015852605.2 of Populus deltoides. Classification (NCBI taxonomy): domain Eukaryota; kingdom Viridiplantae; phylum Streptophyta; class Magnoliopsida; order Malpighiales; family Salicaceae; genus Populus; species Populus deltoides. The sequence continues at coordinate 202,107 of JACEGQ020000215.1, read as the reverse complement.
TGAAATTGGCTGAAAGTTGTGATGTATGCCATGCCTCACCTTACTGGTTCGGGGCATTACGTATTAGAAGGTTCAGAAAGCTCTAAAGATCTTGGATCTACAACTAAATCTTTTTATATCTATCCACCAGGAATAGAAGCATTGTCTATAGTTTCCTCATTGAGACTTCTGTTCTCCTCATCTTTCAAAAGTTGAAGGCCCTGAATAACATAGGGGTCATCCCAAGCCATAAAGTGTAAAAATATGTCAAACCAAATAAAGGAAAGCATCCGTCCAAAATCTTTTCGACGGAGACTTTTTTCAGTAATCTAAGTTTCACCACCTCTAACACAGATATTAGAGGATCCTTTAAGATCTGTGTAAAGATACACTTCGCCTACAATATCCATTTATTCGGAGTTAACAATACGAATAGTTGAGAGAGTTTCCTTAGCTAAGAACTGCGCGCGTCGGGTATATTTTAAAGCAATAGCAAATAATTAACAGGTCGTGTTTAATCTCTAATTTAACCCAAAATAAAGTTGTGGTATTTACGACGTGGGTTCAAACTTCAAAATATATTCTCTCTTCTACAACGACTGCATATGTTATCCACTATTCGCTCAAAGCTTGTAATGGAACAGCTAGCTAGCAGTATTGAGGGCTCTAGGTGAAGTCTGCAAGCCCTATTTTGTTCGATTTCTGTAGTCCAAACAGTGACCTTAAAACCTCAGAAACCTGTCACTCAAGTTTACAATACAGTTCTATATATCACAGAAACACAACAACCCGAGACTTAGCTAGTCCTCAAAATAGCTCTTCTTCAATGGGGGTATTTCCTTTTCTTTTTTCTTACAGCTTGGTCTATGGCTCCTCTACGTATGAATGGCAGATAGCTTTTGTACACTATAGCCGTTCTGGAACAGAACTCACAGTACGGTATTCATTAGTCTTTGTCTCTATGCTTGCATGTGTGTAGAGGTAGAGCTAGGATAGGATTTATGCTAGGGTGATGGGTCCCATATGGAGGAGAACTTGCAAACCGTGCACTTTTATTCAGGCCCCCAATTATTGAATTGAACCAGGTCTCTAAACTACAAATTCTTGCAATTTTTACAACCCAATTCTCATTCAACTAATCCCCACTTGTAATATATGAAAAACTCAACAAATTTTGTTAATGTTTGATTCCCACGTGTGATTATGTATTATGTATTTTTTTTAATGAGATCATATATAATTTATTGATAATAAAAAGTTTGCAAGATGGCGATTAAGAATATATATATATTTCTCTGTCTAGAAAATTAAAAAAACTAGGTTTTAATTTTTTAAACTTGTACCGAGTTTGAAAAATACATTTTAAAGGCTTTTCATAATTTTTCAGTACATGTTTTCTAGTGTTTCCAAAAAAATAATAATAATATAAACAATACATTTTTTTCTTTTATATAAAAGAACTTTTTTAGCAATGTAAAAATTTAAATTAATTTTTTTATATTTTCATATATAGATAGTGGCATAAATTTAATTTTTATTATAAATATAATATTTTTTTATTTACCAAAATAGTTTTTTCATGATGGTTTTTAATTTGAATGAAACAAAATTAATATTTTAAAATTAGATTACCATGAGTACAAATATTAAGATGACTATTATAAATTATAGTTTTTATTTTTTTTATGAAAAATAATTATAATCTTGATGTATTTTTTATTGAAAAAATGTTTTCTTTTCAAAAAATAAACATATTTTTTAATTTTTCTTTGGAAAAAAAACTGATAATAAAAAAAAATAGTTTTCTCTATACCAAATCAAAGTCTAATGAAAGCTATAGAAACAAAAATGACAATAAAGAAGGAACAATGTAACTCTACGATAACAAATTTTAGCACCTTTGTCCTAGCTAGCGTTAGCGTTGAATGTTACTTCCATTTAAGCCCATTAGTCCAACTGATCTTTTCTTGGAGCTTAATTATATATTTATTGTATTCTAGGGACAACACCATGATGGGAAATTAATGCCATTAGACTGATGCCACCTACATTAATATTATAACCAAGCAATTAGACATGGTCTCTTTCTTATAAATATAGATTTTCATCAAACTAATATCATTTATATTTATTATTATTTTATTTAATATCTATATGACTAATTGTAACGATCCAAAAGGATCGACAAATACTTTATTTTTGTAAATAAAAAAACATTAATTGGTATCGATCGTAGTTGATGATTCAATACCAAGACTTCATAAATTGAAGTTTGTATATTCAAATCCTCTAATACAAAAACTCTTATTTCTATATGAATAATATAACTAAATATATATTCCTTATAGTAAGAAGGACAAGATAGAGTCAACTATAAGTAGGAAATATACACATAATCAGAAAATTAAAAAATAAATACCGGCGAATATTTCGTTAGCGTTTAAGTAAACATTATCGATATTTTAGTTGTCGATGGAATTATCGATGAGAAACCATTGTTTGAAAATACATCATTCCATTAGTGTTTATGCAAACATTATCGATATTTTAGTTGTCGATGGAATTATCAATGAGAAACCATTGTTGGAAAGTACATCATTAAGGATTTTATTTTTATTGGTATTTCACGAGAATGTCAAATGATGAAGAAATATTCATGCTAAGTAATCATATTTTACCATCCATTTTCCGTAGGCAACTAGTTTGCCAACAAAATTGCTTGTCGCCTATTTCGTCGATAAATTCTAAAAAATCTATAAATTTTGTCACAAGTTTCAGAATGGATGCAAAGATTCCAGTGAAATTGCTGATGAAATTAATAATTAAATTGCCTTTCCATCAGTGAATCTGTGGGAGTTTTCACAAAAATTCTATGGTTAGTTGTTATAATCCTCAAGCCTATAATTCTCATATAAATACACAACAACAATCAATCAATCAATTAATGAACAACAACCACAGTTCACATAATAAAAACACATATTCAAAATAAAATGTACTTATATAAAGCTCACATTTCATTAAAATTTCTAAGATACTAAACCAGAAGGTTAAAAAAAAGAGCAGAGAATGTATACCTATATTTGCACTCATCTTAGCAAAATACATCATAGTTTCATGTTTAAGTTCTGCTCTCATTTCGCTTATTAGTTCTTCTTTGATTTTTGTTCCCATGTTTTGCATCTTAATAAACAATTGTTCTTGAACCCTTTTCCAGATCATTTCATCAAAGTTCTATAATGCATTGCTTGAGCTGAAATGTAATATGCCTATAGTTGAAACAATTCGGCCCACCCTCGTTTCTCAGGTCGATACTATGGACATATCATAAACCCCGATTTGTATTCGATTCATCACTTGCAAGACCTCCAATCACGATTAAGGACCGTGAGGAAGATGAGTGAAAGTATCTTCGCTAAATGTTACAGTAATGCTGGCGTTATATGTCTCTTACAAAAAAAAAACTTTATATCAGTTCCTTTATATGATAAAAAAATTCAATTACATTTCATATTAATGATAAAAATAAACATTATTACAACGATGATAACTATAAAGAGATTTACAACGAATACTTTCGCTCTTGTATTGATAAACTTTTCCTCATACCCGCCCTTTTAATACGAGTCCCCAAGCTATTTTTCCTGCAGATAAAGTAGTTTATTGAAAGTCTCACATATAAACACTTAAATGCAACTTCAAGAAAAAAAATATTAAAACAATCTCTTACTAGGTGCTTGCATGATTGACAAACAAAATCATTTATCTGGTGAGCTCGCTCATCAGACCATGAGATTTTTAATTTGTATTTTATATACTAGATTGGGAATGTCTTCTAAAACTGTATGATTCCATAAATTGTTGAAATAATACCTAATTACTCTTTATAACATGTCTCACTTTAGATCTTTTTCACTTCTCAAGGTCATCAAATTTAGCTTTTCAAATTACTTATTTGTTGGCATTGTAACACAAATCATGTAACCTATAATAGAATACGAGTATACAATAATATAGTATTAGTTGATTTGAACAAAAATAAGATAAAGAAATAAAAGAATCCGAGTTTACAATAATATAAGACTAGTTGCATTGTGGTTTTCACACTCTTTTGGCAATCACGTCATTTCTCTCATCTCATCAAAAAATTTTCTTAATTGATTTTATACATTAATTAGTTTTAAAATTTTAAAAATTAGTAACTCATTATAGATATTATTTACTTATCTAAATTTGAGTTGATTTGTGATTAAGGGCGTCTAGCTATTTCTGCTACTATTTTAATGAATAAAAGAATAAATAGGGGAGAGAAGAGGAACTATCAAGTCTTAAATCATATTAAAACTACTAATGGAATTTTCAACAGGAAATTTACACTTCAACCATGTCAACAAAATTTTTGATGAATAGTGATGAAATATTTTCGTTGGCATTTCTTTTATTGTTTTTCAATATTCTAGTAGTGATAAGAGTTGTTCAGAAATAGAGTAATACCTTATTTTTTTTTATAAAAAACAAATTAAAGTCAAGAAAGGAAAAAATGAACTTTCTATTAAAATACAATATTCTCAATCCCAAATTTGCTTCGAGTTTGAAAAACATTTAAGAGGTTTTTCACAATTTTCCAATACAAGTTTTCTATCGTTTTCCAATTGAAGAAAAAACATGAATAATACCATTTTTTTTCTTTTATATGCAAGCACTTTTAGCAATATACATGATTAAAATTATTATTTTTTATATTTTCATATTTAGTTAGTTTTATTAATTTAGTATTATAAATATAATACATAAAAAAATAGTTTACAGTGTAGTACTCTTTCACGCTAATTTTTAATTTAAATGAAATAAAATTAATATTTTAATTTTTTGTTACTGAACATATCTTGAGAACTTATTCTTTTTTTAACATTAAATTGTTTTCAAGATTTTGAATAGAACCCCGAATTTGTGGATTTGTCGCTGCCCCTCTGTGAAAATTTAGATGTGAGACGCTCAATGGGGCTTTTATATATGGAACATAGAAACTATAACAAAAAAGATTATGCCTATAAACGCACCCGATTTCATGGTAGAACTCAATTTCTAGCTAGAACTCAATGGCAAGTGCTAGTCATGGTGTTAAAGACTCTTTACAGATGGATTGGTGTGGTTTGGAAAGGACGTTCAAGAAAGAGATTAAATGATGGAAACTATCAAGAGGGAAAAGAAAAGGAAATAGAGAAGAAAACAATTTTTATATACAACACTTTCAAACAAACCCTACCGTATTTTAAAACTAATATAAATGGATTACGTTGTCGCTTATTAATTAGTTCAATCATTATACCCACATCATATCATTGCCAAATCTTTTCCTTCTGTACACAACAGCACGACATGATATGATACCCAGAAAAACCCTAGCTCAAGCACTACTGTAGCGTAGGGTGCACCAACACTAACTTCGCTTAACCAATCATTTCAAGTCAAGGGTCCCACTGTCCATAAATCACATTCCAAACTCTCTCCTTGCAGCTGCCTAGAACACCGCCATATGATCATGAATCATGATCTTGTTGTTCTTTGCTGGTAGTTGAAACTTTTGGGTTTTCTTGAAGAGAGACAATTGTGGTGTGTTAAACTAAGGTTAGACGTTATTATATAGTATTAGTAGTACTAAATTACCATAGTATAAAACATTATTGGAAAAATCAATAAAGCAACACAATCACCTACTAATTAAGTACTTTGCATGACAAGTGTTAAGTTCACAAATACTACAAGCATTCAATAAACAAGTGCCCAGCAAGAAGACACTGTAGGAAGCACGTAAAATACTACTAATTAATCAGTGGTGGTACCTAAGTGGAATATCATAAGAAGACTAGGATTACTTGAGGCAGCAAACTAAAGATGGATGATGTTCAGAGACTTTAATAATCTTGTTGCTGGCCATTGTAGGAGTAGAGGCTAAGCTCCAAGGAAGTACGAGAAGTAGTGGCATTGCCATAATCATCAGAGCCATACCAGCTACTGTAATAAAAGTCTGGGTTAATGTTGTTGATGTTGAAAGAGGTACTGATGTCCTCGCCATGCATGGGAAATAGAGGAAGAGTCTCAATCTTTTCAGCGGCTTCCTGGTCTTGATCAAATACAGTATAGGAAGAACTGTAAGGGTTAATGCCACCCCGTGATCCATAGTTAATGTTGTTCATGGACTCACCACCAGCTGGTACTGAACAGTCCTGATGAAGCAAATAAAAAAAGGATTAATTAGGAGAAATTAAAGCCATTTGAGAGGGAAAAAAAAAAAGAGAGAGTATTTTTGCAGTCCTTTTCTAGTCTTGTGTTTTTTGTCCCAAGTCCTGTTTATTGGAGAGGAAAATGGCATGCTTAATTCAAAGAAAAAGGAACTGTGCTGTTCCAATTATTTCGCAAGGAAGCCAGAAAAGTTTCTGCCCTTTCTGTAGATGTTATTAAGAAACTTTTTTAAAGCAAAAATCTTTCTATTTCGTCTCTGCCTTTGTGATTGGAGTATTAAGGCAAGATCTGAGTGGATGTTAGTATAAAGGTACCTAAAAATTCACACAACATACAGTATTCCACATGGGTGTAACTTTTATGTTGATTTCTTGCCATTTTAATACTTACTAGCAAAAGCATATGCAAGTACACCAACTTCAGCATTATCGAAAGATCTTATCAGAGGCATAAAGTCACTAACATTTTCTGGGTCATCATTTCTTACCCAATTTTTTTTCTCTTGCATGGTTACAGATCCATATCCATAGTTATCTGCTTGCCCAACAGTAACCGCACCAGTATGTGAAGATGAAGAAGCAGAAGAAAACCCTGCAAATTATTGTCAACACAAGACGCATAAAATAAACAAAAACTCAAGTCTAGCTAGCTAGCCAAAATAGCACCGCAACGAAAAGAAAAAAGATACAAGTTAGAGAGGGAAATAACAACCAGGATTATTATTGCTACCGGAGTACTTGTAAGAGTAATAATCTTCAGGTTTCAAGGTAGTTCTTTGTTGCGTGGGGACTTCATTGGTGAACCTTTTCTTCTGCCTCTCACGAGCTTTATGGTTCTGAAACCAATAAAAGACATTCTTGCCTTCAATCTTGCCGTACTTTCTAAGCCTAGCAGAGATCTGCTGAATCTCAGCTCCATTTGGGGACCTAACACCTTTGATGTAGTACAGTTCCTTCAATATTCTTATCTGGTCAGAAGTGGGAGTCCACCTTGTACTGGTTTGCCTGCAAATAAAGTTTCCTTTGGCACCACCATTATTATCCTCATTTGGTTGTTGTTGGTTTTGGTGTTGTTGTTGTTGAGGTTCCATGATGGATTGAGAAATCAGAAAAAAACAAGGGGAAGAGAACAAAAAAAGCTAGAAGAGAGAAAGAGTAAGAGATATAATTAGAGGTGGGGTAGGCGTGTGTGGGAGAGAGAGTTGTGCATGAAATTGTTAAGAGGCTGGGGTGGGGGATTATATGGCCTTGTGGGCTATAAAAAGGGACTTTCCAAGAGAGGGCTAAGATGCACATGGGGATGAAGAGATGGAAGAGAGGATATCAGAGAAATATCTGATAGAGAAGGACTGAAGTTGACAGTGAAGTGTTCATATGAAGAGAAGGGACAAATAAGAGCTTAGAAAAAAGAAAAAAAAAGGGGGGGGGGGTATCAGTGGAATTACTTGGATCAAAAGGCATGATGAGGTATGATATAATTAAAGCTAGCCAGCCAGCTTCCTTGAGAGAGAGAGAGAGAGAGAGAGTATGAAATGTAGAAAATGAGGCATGAAGTGATATATTGGAAAGGAAGGAAGGAGTGAGTGAGGCTTCTGAATGAATGAATGAAAGTCATAAAATGATGTGGTGTATGTGATTTTGAGCTCATGCATGGGGGAGGTTAGGTTATTCTTTTAATGATGATATATGATCCTCCTCTTTTACCAGGCCACAAGATAAATGTTCTTCGTACTTAAGGGTTCTGTTATGGGCGAAATTGTAAATGTCTTTGAACCCTTCAAGTTCAAGTTCAATGGGGCCAAGCGAAGGGAAATAATGCATGGCCATACATGCAAGTTAAAAAGAGGTGTTCATATCTTAGCCTACTAGGATCTATCTTTATGTCACAATCTTTCCATTAGTGCTTCTATATATTACCTTTATCTTAAGATCATATCCTCTGCAAGAATTCCAGGAACTTAAGCATCTAAACTGGCTTACCATAGCCTTGCGGACTGTCTAGCTAGCCAGGGGACCGCCCTGAGTTGCGTACTAATGTTCAAGTAAAAACAATTACTCTCAGTTAGCTAGTACAACCTGATCATAATAACATTTGATAGTGATCAGTGTCTAGATATATATGTGTGTGTGTGCGCGCGCAGCTCCATTGCAAATACTTAACCTTCAGAGACTTCTCAATGCTGAAAAGGATGTTCTAGCTAGGGCAATAGTTGGAACATAACCATGAGCAGTCTGTTTGAATCTCTTTTAGTTGGGGGAACATCATAAAATCTCTCCCTCCATGCATCTTTCCTTCAGCCCCCTCCTTGATGAAATATTCTCGAAGCTATAAAATCCTTTCTAATGAATAGCAAGCATGCCGTATAATATAAATGGCCAAAGAAACCAGACTCTGAATTAAGGAAGATCTGATGAATTTTGCAGTACTATAAGAGCACACTAGCATTTCAAATAGAATTCATAATCTTTACAGGCAACATTCAAGGTGCAGTCTAATTCAAATCATATTTCTATGAATGGCCTTTTTTTTCTGTGTAGATGCATGTGATTCTGGCATGGAATCATGAACACCAATTTTCTCAGTCAAGTCTCAAGCTATAATTAGAGCAGCTGGTTTGTTGTATATCCCATTAGGTACCTAGGTTAGAGGTTGTTTTTTGTAGTGTTTTTTTTGTCTAAAATTATATTAAAATAATATTTTTTTAATTTTTTTTTTCATATTTTTACATTAAAACAATGCAAAACCATTAAAAAAACAATTTAAAATATAAAAAAATTCAAAATTTAATAGAAAAACATGCTGAATATCAATGTCAAACCGGCTAATCATGAATAACTTAGAAATTGAATGTGAACAAGGACATGAAGCAATAACATCAAATACAGTAACAAGTGAAGGTACATATATATACTAGCTAGTAAACAATAATGGCAGGAATTGGGTTCAAAACAATTTCACCATCACCATAGCTGCAGTCCTTTAGACTACGGATCAGCACGCCTTCCAATAATAAATGTAGGAAGATCATTAAAGAAGGTGAGAGAGGTGTAGTGTATGGGGTTACATGGAAAAAGACCATCATCAAAACCTCTATCATTCTTCCTTGTGTTTTCTTTCCCAAAAATAACTGAAATTCAGCATAAATATTCGTAGTGCATGAGGCAATGTGTGTCATACTGTCATCTCCTTTTCTCTTGCGAGAATGAGACGCTTTTTCACCAGGGAAAGTTCAATCCCACGCATATATATTACAAAAGGGTGTATGAAATGATTATCATTCTGACTACAGTAAGTACCATGCAGTCATGTCGCCTGACATTATAATACCTGCAATTATTTTTATTTACTTTTTACTTTTTTTTTATTAGTATCATATTGATACTGCACCCATGATAAAACAAGAAAAACAAAAACAAATTGATTCAGGCTCCCTTCCATGGAATCAAATATTACTACTGCATCATTAAGTGTCATCAAATGAATAATCATGTGTACGTGTTTCCTTGAAATTAACCGAGAAATGATGATGATGATGGAGGATAGATAAATTAGAATGGTTTTAATTTGATTTTCATCACTTATATCGCGGGTTTTGTGGGTTATCTCGGTTGACTCGAGTTTTTTTATTTTTGTAATTAATATTTTTTTATTTCATCATTCAACATTAAGTTCATTAAAAATTATGTTTCATAATTTATTTTAATTTGTTTTCTATAATATTATCATAATTTTATAACTTAGGTTACGTGTTTTGTAAGTTAGCTCAGGTAAACTCAAGTAATTATATCATGTTTGAAATGAAAAATATAATTTTATTGATTAAGATGGAAACATTTGGCAGAATGACATATTCAAGAATTACATGCTATGCAATGATATAATAAACTGAAGATCGAAGAAGACTATGGGAAATATAGGAATATACTGAGGACTTATTCAATTAAATAGAGATAAATGGAGTCATTAATTTGCCTTCTTCTTCTTCTTCTTCTTCTTCTTCTTCTTCTTTTTTCTATTCGTGTGCATCTAATGATATTTTAAATCTCACCTAATTAGGTAATAAAAGTATTGAAAATGAGAAAAACTATGGTTATTTCAAACACTTCCTCTTGTTTTGGAGATAACGTCTAACTTGCCAACAAATTTGTAACATAAGCTTAATTATGAAAGCACTTGACTGAGTACTGTAAATAAATAAGGTACATGTATTTCATATGTTATTAATTATCCCTAAAAAAATATGAACAATGACGGGGAGTTAAATGTAATTTCAGCATTTTGGTAACCAAGCTAACATTGTTACTTGTTTGACCAAATTTTGTGAGCACAAGTGTTAAATAAATATCAGTGTGGGTACTTAACTAGAAATTAAAGATTATAAAATACAAGTATTTCATATGCAATCATCTCTTTAGCAAGTCGGTTGAATTTTTTAAAAAATTAAATGACTATTTAAAGCATAAATAAATAGTATAATTATCATCTCATATGACTTTTAGACCAACTAAACAATATCACAACAAAAAAGTAAAAGAATAAAAGTTTAGAAACAACTAGCTTGAGTTTGGAAAAAATGAATTTCATAATCACCAATGAAGAATCGAATTTAATTACTGGTTTGATTCCCTACGCTATGCTACGCTGCAGGAATGAACATTTATTTTTCAATGGAAAAAAAAAAGATGTAAGCGTTGTTAGCGGCTTTTTTTACCATCAAGAAAAGTCTTAACGACAATCTGAAAAGTTTATATGTACATTTAATAAAACAGATGAGTTAGGAAGATGAGATAAAGATGTTATTTCTTAGAGAAAAACATGTTATATATTGTTTCGGTTTTAAATTGGATCCCTAAAGTTTTAGTTAAATTTGAATTAATAAAATTGAATTTTATTTTATCAAATTGAGAATTAACTCAACATCGAAAGTTATTTTAAACATCGTGAGGGAGCCATACAAATCCAACCAAAACAAAACATCAAACACAATCTCAAATTAACTTAATATGAAAGGATTAAATTAGAAATAAAAAAAATTTAAGTGACAAAGAAAAACAAATATTGTAAATCACAACCCATATTGGATTGTGTCTTAATTAAGTGACAAAGAAGAATTAAAGAAAAAAACATTGTGAGTAATTATTGCAACCCATAGTGGATTGTATATTTTTTCTATGTTGCATTTTCATCATTTTTATAATATTTCTTTCATCTCGCATCGCCTCACATGTGCATGATTTCAAACATCATTTCATGGTTTATCAAATGTTAATTTTACAAAACCAAAATGCAATTGTTAAATGGGAACAAAATGGCTCAATAAAAAAAAAAAGGATGCAAATGAGAGGGGAAAAAAAAAGAACCCATAAAAAAAGGATGTGAATGAAAAACAAATTGAGATGGTTACACTACCAAAAAATCTACGAATACAAATGAAATCACCAATGAAAAAAATCAATCGGTATTTTGGGGTGATATTTATCGACCAAATTGATTTCATTGACTCTATTTGTATTTAACGATAAAATATTTCTATCAGTAAATATTGAAAGAATCCCAGTCAGAATAAAAGGAGTTTAAAAAAACCAAAAAATACGATGACATGTAATTTTTTGCGGATGCTTTTACCGATAAATTTTTTTTTAATGTAATGTTTTATAGTAGAAGAGTTTTTATCACTTTAATATTTTTTTTCATTTAAATTTAAATCATTAAAAGTTTTGCTAATACTTATATTAATTACCATACAATTAAATAAAAATAGATTTTAAAAGTTGATCCACATCACAAGAATATTGTTATTATTAACATGTATTAAAGTCTTGGCACTTCACTGTAGCAATGAATAGTGAAATGCCAAGGTCTTTACGTTTTTTCTCTAAAATAAGGTTTTTTATATTTTGATCTTAGATTTTTTTAGGATTTTTTTAAATTTCAAATGTAGTTTTTTTTTTAAATTTCATCCTCCAATATTAGATTTACTAGTTATTGAACTTCATAATTTATTTTAATTTGCTTTCTATAGAGTTATCCCTTCTCACGACCCGGATCCTAAGTTTTGCAGGTTAACCATATTGACTAGAGTTATTTTTATCCTTTTTTTAATTAAGTTTTTTCTCAACTTCATCTTTCAACATTGAGTTGATTGAGAATTGAGCTTCATAATTTTTTTTTATTTGCTTTCTATAAGACTATTATGGTCTCATGTCTCGGGTCATGAGTTTTGCAGGTTAGCCAGATGGACTTGGGTTTTTTTATCTTTTTTTAATTGAATATTTATTTTCAATTTCATTCTTTAATATTGGGTTAATTTAGAATTGAAATTTATAATTTTATTTATTTATTTTTTATAGGGTTATTATGGTTTTATGACCCGAGTTGCAAGTTAGGCTAGTTGGCTCGAGTTATTTGTTGTTTTTTAGTTGAAGATTTGAAATTATGCTCAATAATTTATTTTAGTTTGTGTTCTATGAGGTTATCTCGATTTTATGACCAAGGTTATGGGTTTGATTGGTTGACTCGGGTGGTTTTTTTCTTTTTTAATTATTTTCTTTTTAATTTTATCATTCAACATTAAGTTGATTGAGAATTGAGTTCCATAATTTATTTTAATTTATTTTCTATGGGGCTATTCCAATCCCACGGCTCAGGTTTAACATGTTAACTTGGACTGACTCGACTTATTTTTTAGTTGAATTTTATTTTCAATTTCATCATTTAACATTGTGTTGATTGAGAATTTGGTTTAATAATATATATATATATATATATATATATATATATTTTGCTTACTATAGGGTTATTAGGATCTCATGACTTAAGTAATGGATATAACAAAGTTAAACCGAGTTGATTTGAGTCAATATAATATATTATTGTTTTAATATTTAGAAAAAGATGTCATCTTATTTATTTTAGTTAAACTATATTTTTATTAGTTGTTCGAATTATTTTTGAACATGTCAAGTTGATTAGGTTACATCATGTCAATCCCTATATAGTTTAAATTTTTTCTACTAAAAACCAAATTAACAACTGGATATTTTCTTATGTCAAAAAAAAAAACTAATTAGACCCACATTATAGTACAACCATTCATCTAGTTGCTATTTATAAATCATGGAGCATAATATCACACATGTTTTTCCTTAAAATATTTTTTTTATGTATTAAACTAATTTAAATGATACACATAAAATTCATAAAATGGTTTTGTTTGTAATATTATTTCAATTAGCATATGTAATGATGATAGTTTTCAATTATTGGAGTGCCATTTAATTTCCTTCATTCATCTTTTTAATCAGTTTTGCATGTGCAATTTCTTTGTGTCATATCGATCAATTTAAAGGCATGGATTTCAGTCATAGGCATCTTTTGTCTACAATGCATGATTTACTAGTAAGTTATTAGAATTATATAAGCTAATAGTATTCATGCTATCTCTTTTCATGATGTTAGCATAAATACATGCTTGATCAATCATCAATCTTTAAACACACATCTTTACAAATTATTCATAATTACCATCACTATTCTATGCAAAAAATAAGCTAATAGTAATGACATATATACATAAGATATATAAATTGAATGTTTTCCGATGCTCTCCCTTAAGTTGGATCAAAAGGTTTGATGGATCCAAACTTGCTCAATACACGGTGAAATTGTGTAAAAGATAAAATTAATTTAGTGAACACATCAGCTAGCTAATCATAAGTACATACATACTGAGTGTGAATATGCTTACACTGAACTTGTTAACAAACGTAGTGACAATCAACTTCAATGTCTTTTGTTCGTTCATCGAACATTAGGTTAGACGCAATATGTATGGCCTCTTGATTATCGCAAACAATATCATTAAAGTAATAATTATTATAAAACCCAAATCTACAAGAAGACTTTTAAGCCAAGTTAGTTCACATATCGTAAAAGTCATAACACGATATTCCTCTTCATCATTAAAATGAGCTACCACATGCTATTTTTTACTTTTTCAGGAAACTAAATTACCACTAACAAACATGCAATATTCAATTGTAGATCAACGATCAAATGCATTACCTATATAATCCAAATTAGTGCAGCCCATAATATTAATATGTATGTTACTAGTCATATTATTTCATGGCCAATCATGCTTTTAAGATATCATAAGATACGTTTTACCATACCAAAGTATTGAAAAATTAGAGCATGCATGTTTTAATTGACTATACTAATCACAAAAGTAATATCAAGTCGTGTGATAGTCTAAATAAGCTTACCAATAAGCTTTTGATAATGACTGAAAGAACCAAAATGTTCACTTGAAGAATCAAGCTTCAATTTGTTGTCAGGAGGAGTACCAACAAGTTTAGTGTATAACATGTCATGTTTTAGTAAATCAACAATATATTTATGTTGATTAAGAAATAATCCTTTGCTAAAAAAATATCATTTCAATTTCTAAGTAAGCTATTGACAAGATAAGTAGTAGTAAAAACTCCACAAGATAAAATATTTTAGAACATTTATTTAAAGCATTATGGCTCGAGTTTTTTTTCTAGTAAATCTATGATTTTTATGTTCTGCAATTCTATTTTGTTGAGGTGTGACAACACAACTAGTTTGTTGTAATATGCCATTAGAACTTAAATATTATGTCATGTCATTAGTCATATTTTTTATGTCATTATCAGGTCGAAGAATTTTAATAAGGGCTAAAAATTGGATAGTAACCAACATGTGAAAATCTTTGAAACAACCAAATATGTTTTCACTCTTAGAGAAATCATCAGTAAAGATTACAACATAATTAAAACCATCAAAAGAAGTAGAAATAGGACCCCAGACATCTGAATGTATAAGTTCAAATGTATGGGTATTTCAAGATAACAATAAAGTAAAAAGAAGTCACGATGACTTGGAAAAACAAAATAAAAACTCATAATTGAGATATTCCTTAATCAGAACCTAATTTATTTTGCTAAGAACAAACTCTAAAGGATGTGCTAGATGAAAATGCCATAAAAGTTGTTCATGTAATAGAGTGAAAGTAGTTTAAAATAGCTTGGAAACTCAAAAATTAGAGGAGAAATAATAGAGATTATGACAATAAGATCCTTCACCAGTCATCTTCTTAGTGACAAGGTCCTGAAAGATAAACTTGTAAGAAGTAAATATAACTTCACAATTTAAAGAAGATGTCAACTTGTGGATATGAAGCAACTGAAATGGAAAAAAAAAGAGGAACATGTATAACATCTGATCGTACTTTATTCTAAAAAGGGCATAAATATTGGTTAATTTATTTGATATATGATCTGTGGCTCCAAAATAAATAACCCAAAGATCATGTAAAATACCAAGTTCTAATACAGTCATAGAAGCAAGCATATACCTTGACTACTTTCCATATCTACATCAACTAAAAACCCAACAAAATGACTGAAAAGTGCTGTAAGATGATCATGTCCTTGACTAGCGACTCCATCTTGAATCTTTCCTTGGTTGTGCTTATCCTATAGATAGTTTGCAAAGTCATTCAGCAATGCAACAAGATTAGAGTGAAGCATTTAGTAAAATGAGTAACTAGATAAGCTTTATAATCAGTGACTTGTTTTTTATATTCCTTCTTATCCTATGCAAACTTGAGCTTAATCTATCGGTGAAGAAGCCAATAATGATCAATTAGATTGCCAATATTATGACAATATTGGCGCTTCAAATTTGATCATTTGCTTTTATAAGGTTTTGCTTTAGAGGATGGACGAGCAAGATAAACATGAACATCCGAGGTGCTAGGACTAATATTATGAGTCATAACGTTTTGGTGGATTTCTTCACATTGAATAGTTGCACAAACACTCTTCAAGGATGGCAATTATGAATTCATCAAGATATGACTTCGTAAATCTTCAAAAATTAGGCTAAGACTAGCCAAAAGCTAAAAAATGCAGTCCTCTTCTATTTTTTTTAGTAAAATAATAGCATCGATAGTACGAGGACGATACATCTTCAGTTCATTTCACAGACCTTTCAAACTACCCAATAACTACACAAACAGCTTTCCATCTTGATGGAGATTAGCGATGTCGCGATGGATCTAAAAAATACAAGCAAAATTGTTTTGGTTACTATACATGTCATGAACAACATTTCAAAGGTCCAAAGAGGACTTCGAATAACTAAAAACCTTGGCAAGATTATGGTCCATCGAGTTGAGAATCCAAGACATAACTGATTGATCCTTGAACAACCAAGCCTCATATTCAGGTGAATCCATATCTGGAGATTTTATGGAGTTGTTAATAAACCCCATCTTTGATCTTCCATTAAGAGCAATGATGATTGCCCTTAACAAGGGAGGTAATCGAATTCATTTAACAACACTGAACTTAACCTTTAAGAAGTGTTGACATTACCATCAGATATATTTGTCAAAGGAGGAACCATCTTTGAACCTCCATCTGCAACATATTTCTTGTTGTCTTCTCTAACACAAAAAAGAAAAACAAACGTAAGCGGGGAGGAAAGGATCACTGCTTTAATACCATGAAGAATTTAGAGATTAAACAATATTGTGTCTCATTCTCATCTTATAAATGATACAAGTATATATGGAAGAGGGGGTAAAATATTCATGCTATCTCTTTCCATGATGTTAGCTTAATTCATGTCTTGTTAATCATCAATCCCTAAACACACGTCTCTCCAAATTATCTTTAACTACCATCACTAATCTAGGCAACAAATAGCGATGAGATATATACGAAGGATATTCTCCGATACTTGTTTCTGGCTCTGGATTTTGAGACATACATAAATTCTCATTATTCCATTGGCAATGAAATGGTTTAAGCAATTCTCTTGTATGTCAAGTTTTTTGGTTATACTCCTTGAACTCAACTGGTAACAGTCTCATTCCCTTTTTCTTCCAATCCTGCCTGTTGCAGTCTTCTTTCTCACTCTCTTTTCGATAGTTCAACTTTTCAGATTGTGCTATTTGTTTGATTTTGACACTTCATGATGGGATTTTGCTCTCCTTATCATGCATTTACATTGGGTTCTGCTATCTCTGAAATGGGATGTGGGCATTGGTGTTTGTTTCTTGGTGCCAAATAATAGCCAGTGTCATTCTCTGTTGATCAACTTTTAGCCCTAGGCTTTGATTTGCTAGGGAAGGCTAATTTCACACACACACGCACACACACAAAATCCTGGACTGCTTACCTCATAAGATGTGCCTTAGTAATGTGCAGCCGCAGTGGTACGCTTCCCTTTTTTTCGGGTAATCATCTCTTTGGCTCTTATTTTCTCCTCCCATATCTCTAAAGATAACATCACAATATCATTTCATATCTCTTAACCTCTCTTTCTAGCTGCTAGCAGTATCTCATTTCTCTTTCTTCTCCTTTCTGTCTTGTTAATTTCTATGAAAGAGACTGGCTACCACCTAGAGCAAACCCTAGGCACAACTTTTATTCCTTCTTTCTCTCTTTTTTTTCCCCCCACCGTTTTAGTTGCGTTTTAGCATGCTCATTAATTAAAAGATAAATGCTAAAAACAAAAACCTTGGATGTGAAAACTGCTTGTGTTTACGCTGCGTGGTTCTGTAGCATAGGGATGGCTTACGGGTATAAAATTGGACCACATTACTTAGGACATCCATGGTCAACCATTGCTATCAAATGGCTCAAGTTTTAATTGGTCCAAGGTGATTGTTGAATCCTTGTAGGACCACAAATGGGTCCTTCTGCTAGGAGTTTGACCACGCTAGTGGATGGATAATGTTACTAATTTGGAGTTACTTTGGCCAACTAGCTAGTTTCAACAACTGGATAAAATGAGCTCAAAAGGTTCCACTGCAGTTGATCCTGGATCTAATGGCAGAAAATAAACGACCTGACACCCACCCATAGTTTGAGCTATCTCCCACTTCCACCTTTTTGTTTCAAGGTTTTCTAATATTGTAGACCCCATCTTCTTAAAGTTTTTATTGGTTGTATGTCTATACCTCAGCAGCCACTTTAATGGAGTTTGTTTTTTATGGGATATGGTGACGCCTGTGCGGGGCTTTGGAAGGAAGAAAGTGAGAAAGCAAGGGATGGCTAATATTGAGATTTAGCTAGCTAGATTTCACTTATCAATTTAATTAACAGCAGGAATTTTGATATTGCAACTCTTTAGATTCTTCGAGGGTGATAATAGAATGTTTCTTTACACAGAAAAATTAATCCACTGACAAGACGTCAATCGAAGATAAACTAGCAGTAGTGGAAGAAACTAATTCACAGTGACATATCGTCGGTATTGTTAGGAAAAAGAAAAGGAAAAAAAAGCATGTTGTTTTCTTTTCTGAACAAAGCACTTCAAGTTCGAAAAGAAACTTAAAAATAAAATCCTGCGAGCTCTAACCATTGATTTTGGCTAAATGGTGCTGGTGGTAAACAGCTGGGGCGGATACGACTAGGACTTGACGGAAAGGTTATTCAATGCTGGGAGATGACGAGACGAAAACTGATTCTTCTATCATAAAGCATACGCTTCCTACAACTGTACCAAATGCTACTAACTAGCGTTGGATTAATAATCGAAGAATGAAACCCATAGACAGCTGCTCTTAAGTTGGAGGGTCATGCAACCATCGTACCACATAGGCTCTGTGAGTGTCATAAGCAGATTGCATGCTTCCTACTGAACCAGTCAGTACTCGCAGGCTGTTCATTTCTTCTTCTTCTTCTTCTTCTTCTTCTTTGGTTGAAACAATTTACAAACCTGAGTGGCTATCTCTTCTTTGCAGCATGCAAGTCTATTTTGCGTTTAATAAACCACTCCTTTTATGATAGGTTGAAGAGTAACAGCGGGCCTGAGGCAATCCAGCCCGAAGTTCTCTTGAGAAGATTCCCACCTTGCTTTGTCACTGTTTCCCCACTGTCGGGACAGAATGATTGGCTAAATAGACTGCAGAAAAAAAAAAAAAATACAGCTCTGAAAAGCTAGCTACTACACACCTGTAATTATCATTTGCACCACACCGGAGAACACCCATCCATATCATTGTTTCTATTACAACTGTTTTGGTGCCTTCTAGTGTCTTAATTGAAACGTATACTTCAAATATGGATGCAAGTTTTAATATTAATAAACTTGCAAATCATTAATGAGTTGATATCATGCACAAGGAAAAACAATCACAGTACAATTCTCAAGATCTTCTGCAAAAGAACATGAAAACAACTTAATCATCTCGCACTATAATGTGGTGGCGGTGCTTCTCTGATCAATCAACATATTGGCATCTCAATAAAGCAGCAATCCACATCACAAACAAGCAGCATCAAGCTAGTTGATCCAATCAATCAATACCGAGCCATGTATCAAGCTATGCAGATCCAATCAGGCTCTTAACCAAAACCAGACCTTCAAAGGATTCCAGCAACAAAAATATTGTCGCAGCAATGCCTACAACCTTAGGACTCGCTAGTAAATAATTGACTCAATAGTTATCTCTATTCCATTGTAAACACCCATGTAAATATTTGCTTTAAACAGGAATAAGACTGGTTAATGAACTCCACAGAACTCTCAGACACTGAAATGAACCTCAATTTCCATATCTGACTCTCACACAATACTCAAACATGCGAGCTATTAAATCAAAGATGTCCAAATCTGGAAGATACAATTCAGCCAGCAGAAGGGTTGGACCTCATCCATCAGCTCTGCCCATATTCCCCTTAGTCCTCCACTGATTTGCAGCTGGCCATCGATTCCGACTTGAGTAACGAGATTCTGATTGGGAACCATCCTCAGGATATCTCCTCCCTTCCACCTGACCCTCTTTACCATATGGCCGCCTTTTCACATAAGGCTCTGATTTAGGAGAATTTAACTTCCTTGTTTTATCCAGTTCATATGATAATGGCTGAATTCCCTGCAAATCAGGTTCTGGAACAAAACCTATAGGACGTTTTGCTTCATCCATTTTTCTAAATGTGATTGATATCCTATGACAAATGCAGGGAGGGAAAGGAAGCAAATTATATATCCATAAAATAAACAAATGAACAACTCAAGAATATCTAAAAGTTGTTGCATCAAATAAGCAATAATAAGATCTCAAAAAGATTCAATGGCTACCTCTTTGTAGGAACTGATGGCACACAATGCTTAGCCACATCGGCTCCATTTCCATTTAAGACAAGAACAGATCTGGAAAAAAAATGACTAAGATTTTGGTTCCAAGACAACAAATGTGAGAGTATAAGCAAATACCAGGATGATAATTACAAGATCATGCACAAGATATTATGAGGAAAAAGAAAAGAAAGAGCAAAATTGATATGCATGTAAGGAATTCACGTAAAGGATTGCACGTTAAGACTTACCCCACAGGAAGAGGGATAGCAATTGGACCATCAAAGTCACCTGCACCCACAATCTTTAAGTTCGATCCAAATAGTATATTGCACTGGCTAAGAAAAGACACAGTACAGAAAGGTCGAACAAAATCATGGCTGTCAATATGAGGTGGTATACAGTCCCATTCTTCATAAATGTTAACAATACAACTGTCGGGCACACAAGTCGGAGGGATAACATGCCATTGGACCAGCCTTCTAATGATCACTTTAAAAAGGTCAGGTATAGGATCTACCATTTCATCCTGGAGGATGCCAGGCGGATTACCATTTTTATCCTGCCACCATAATGTACTTCAAGTTTTAACATTTGTGCAATGCTTAGTATTAAAAATTTTGAATCGCTATAAATCAGAATGTTGATGATATGTAGCAAAGGGATCGGAACTTACAATTGAGTAATTGTAACAACAACCAAACTGGAGGGTCACACGCCCTTTGCCCCTCATCCACTTTTGTGGAGCTGAATATGTGCGCTCTGCAAGAAAAAATCAGAACAATGATATGTCAAATAATTTACCATTTTCCAGCATATATTTTACGAATATCAACTCACAAATTGATGTAAAGGGAAGCTTTTAGATTTAAATTCATACCTCTACTGATGAAAGCACATTTAACAAATCAGTAGACTCAATGTGAAAAACAGCTAAAGCACTATTTACAATCAGTGTGTATTATGGACTCACTCACATCCATGCCATTGGAAGTGGAATATAAAATTCCAAAAAAATTACTAATCGACACTGAAGGTGAGTTTTGAAAACAGTCTGCAAATCATCATGGGTATCAAGTTGACAGTACAAAAAAAATGTCAATGACAAAGCTTGACCAACTTATCTCAAGCAGTGGACCATAATACATTCTCATATAGGTGATACAGAATTAGTTGAGATCTGCATTCATTAATTCCAACGTTTTATTCTTTCAGAAACAGGACAGTCTATTGTTTTAGGTATTTATGAAACAATCTTAAATTTATTGGCATATGAAGCACAAAAGGCACAAAAGGCAAGACTTGTGACCAACATGGAACCATATACGGCAAAAACCAGAGAATGTTAAACATTTCCACTTGAGAACATATACCCACAACCACGAGTGGCTTTTAGAAATCTGTCTTATGTTAATGAAAGAGTGAGATATTGTATATCAAGGGTTTTTATTATTTTTTATTTGTTATTACACTAGATGCTTTTAGGCAGTCAGTATCTATTAGTCAATTGTCACCATGGAACATGTAGAATGTTATATTTAGTGCTTGTATGCTATATTGATCTTTGACGGTGACGGGAAAAATGAGCAATATTAGTTTTCACTTTGCTTTTAAGAATGCATATTATCAAGAATAGCATAAATACGAGACTACATGTATTCTAGGAAGCTCAGCTCCTCTAACACACCAAACCAGTATGCAATGCATTTAAGCACAAAATATAACCTAGCAAAGAGAAAATAATTCTGATTGACCAACGTATCCTCTTATAAGTAAAAAGCTCATTAACAGATCAAATCGAATAACATGCGAAAACAACGATTTATGAAACCAACCTTTCAACTCTCCCTTTTTTCCCTTTCTCTTGAAATGCATAAACATAATCAACAATCCTCTTCTGCTCCAGCACTGAAAATACCCGTATGAAGCTCCAGGCCCTGGAGAATATTAGTAAGCTTTCCATTAATCTTCTCAAAACACATAAAGTCCTTCTTCCTCTTCACATTCATAAACCGAATGTATTCCCTTTGCTCCCTTGGTAATGTAGTAGGCTTCCCAACAACCTTTGTTATCCTCAACCCACCAGTTGAATCATTCACATTAACCATCCGTGAATTCAACTCCTGCTGTTCTTGTTCCTCTTCTTCCACAAGTTCATCTTCCTGAGCCATATCAGCCCAAGACATCCCCGAGCGCCATTCACTATGAACTCCACTACTGGAGGCCTCTGAAACAGGTGGCTCAGACCACCCATTTATCCCGTCTTTCCAACTACCTAACGAATTCGTGTCATCATCCTCTTTCAAACTTCCCACAGAATTATCATTACAATTACCATCAGAACCACAATTCCCGTTTGACGATTCCACATTAATATTCAAAGTCGACAAATCCCCACTCTTATCTTCTCCTTGGAGTTCTACAATAATTACCAAACATGCCAAAACCCAAACTCTCAAAATCATTTAACAGTAACAATTCAAACAATAACCCTTAACTTCAACAAAAATTAGCACAAATAACAGTAACACAAACAAATACTAGTTCTCAAAAAAAAACCTAGCTTTCCAGGAATAATCAAACTAAGTGATGGTATATTTATTTTTAAAAAAATAAAAATAGGTATCAAGGTAATAAACAAGAACCAGAAAGGTTAATTCGGGAAGAAAAAAATTGTGGAAACCTGAGAGAGAGCGAATGCGATCGGAGAGAGTTTTGGAGCAGTTTTGACAGAGATCCCGAGAGAGGTATGGGAGCCACGTGGAAAGAAACTCCGATGCGATATTAAGATCGGAAGGTTGATATTGAACGAGGAACGGGTCATCTTTATCGGATTTATTGAGTTCGGTCATGGCTGCCTGAGATAGTCACCCTGGGAAGGGGGGGAAATAGAGAGACAAGAGAGAGATGACTCGAAGCACGAGGTTTGTGTGGGTAGTGATAAAAGGAGTGTGCGTGTATGGTGGGTAGTAATGTGAAATTGGTTTATTTGGGGCATTTTTTGAAATGTGAAGGTTGGTGAGGTGTGTGATTCGAATTATTATTATTATTATTTATTATTTATTTTTAATAATGTGGGTATTTAGATCAGTTTGTGCTCACCTCAACTAATTTTATGGATCCTGAAATTAACGGCCATGTAAACCTCCAATAATCCTGGGATTTATAAAACTCGAACCAGTGATTTTTAAAAAAATTATTATTATTATTATTATTATTATTATTATTAATGTGGTGAAGAGATCACAAAAAAATCTAATTTATATAATAAAAATAAGTTAATTTAGATTTGAAATCATCATCAGAAGATATACTAAACTCGAAAAAATAAATGTTTGGAGTTTATAATAAAATGTGATAAGACTTTATTATATTTTTCTAATTGTTATAAAAAAAACGTATATTATATTGTTTCTCATAAATATTATTAGTAAAATATCCATATAGTAAAAGTAATTGTCTTGTGCATCTTATTATCAAACTCGAAACATTATCTTGAATAGCTTTACTTAGTTTTTTACGTGATGATAGATCCCTCTCCCCTGAAATTCTTTTGCCTATATATATATAATCTGAAAAGTTTAACAATGGTAGAGACTCCATGGGAGAAAAACCAACTATAAAGCTTTAGCTTATTAATTAAAGATTATTCAACTCGAAACTATAGAAGATATAAACAAACAATTTGCATGTCTAGAATCTAGACAATGATAGTTAGCATTTTAGAGATAGAAAACATTTAATTAGGTGTTCCTTGTTGGTTCTTTTCTTTCAATTTTTTTTATTTCACCATCATTAACAAAACAAAAGGTAAAACATGGCATTAAGACAGTTCAAAACTAGATCAATTAGAATTGAAAAAAAAATTCAAAAGAAATCAAACAAAAAAGGGTTTTGGAGATAATCTCTTTATTATCAAGAGAGAACAATATCTTTATTATTTATCAAATACCAAAGCTCTCTTGAAAAATAAACTAACAATCCTATTTATACTACATCTATACCTAAACTTTTTTTTTTAATTCGAGGAAACTTCACTCCCCAAAAAGTGCACTTTGTGGGCCTAGATAAGTGAGTAGAACTCCGGCTGTCTCAGGTTCTTACAAGAGGTGCACGCCCTGACTCGAACTCGAGACCTGCTGTGCAGATCTCAAACCCTTTACCATCACGCTACGCCCCTTGAAGACATCTATACCTAAACCCTAATCTTTTTAGAGTTAATATAGAATTCAATTATCATTATTATTCCCAAACAAAGTAAGAAAAGAATATAAATAATTAGAAAAATATTTATTTTTCTAAAAACTCATGTGTCGGTCTTTTCGAATTGAAATTATTTTTGTCTTGATCTTGTAGATATCCAATCAATAGCAACCAAGGAACTGAACACTAATTGTTTTAATAACAACAATTAACACCCTTTCCGATTTCCCATTTGTAGATTGAATGTAAGAGATCGTGACTTTATTAAAGATTCCAAACTTCTTATATCTTCTTAAAGTATCATGCATAGATTGAACATTCTTGGGGCAAACAAAATGAAAACAAAAGCTTGAAGAGGTCATTGAAGGATGTGGTCATAGATAATGAGTTTTAGAGGAAATGTTTAGTGAATGTTATTCTTTTTAGTGATATTGAATCTCCCTTTAACAATATTAGAGCCTTATAAAATATAAAGAATACTTTGAAAGAAAATAAAAAAAGAACTTTGGCATTGGTTAAAAATAATCATTTACCAAGTAGTGCTCAAATTGACATCTTATTGATAATTACACAATGTTTGTTTTGGATATATAAAATTGAGGGTATTAGGAGCAAGATGAAATTTTGGTAAAAGTTGAAATTCATGTGTCTTACATTTAATATGCAAAAAAAAAATAATATCAATGGTTGTTATTGAAATAATTATTGTCCAATCCTTTAGTAGCTATGACCTTAATGAATCAAAAGGAATCTTGATTAGATATTCACACCACAATATCATGCAATAACAATTTCCTAAAAGTTTACAACTAACCATTCAAAAATATTAAAGTAATATTTACAATTTTGTGGTTACTTTTAACTATAAATTAAACTCACATTTTCTCAATTAACACTTCATATTTCAAAAAAAAATTAATCAAATCCAATTCTTCTAAATTTTTAATCTTAAGTCAGCAACTTGGCAAATAATAAAAACAATTTTTTTTTAATTTTCTTTCATTTACATCGAATTCATTTATTATCAACACACTTTCATCGTAATTTTTTTTTGTTCAATTAACATTCTCAAACCAAGATGACCTTTATCCAACCTAATTAAACAACATTATTCATAACTTATTCATCAATGATGTTTAAAGTCACAACCATGACAATAAACACTTGATAAATAAATAAAAAAAATATAATGCATTATAATAATCGATAACAAATATCTTAATTACAAAATGATATTTTGCATTTAAAATCAATTCATATCCTTTTTAATCTGAATCGTCTTCATCTTTATTTTTAACATCTCCATGTCCATCATTATCTTCTTTGTTAAACTGAAGTTTTTTTATCTCTTCATCAACTTCTATATGTCCACTAGTACCTAATATATACTTTAACTCATCAACATCAATATGAATATAAGTATTCTCAGTGACATGAAAATTTGAATTTTCTTCTAACTCGGTAGGTGAAGTAGCTCGATATAGATCAATTAACTCATCAAGTTAAAATACATCTTCTCCCCTGGTCACATCAGCATTGCCATCTTTAACAATTTGTACATGACTCCTATGTTTGATTTTCATAATGGATAATCAATCAACTTTATTACGATCCTTTTTAATATTAAAAGTGTTTATGCAATACACTTATTAGCATTATTTGGCAAATATAAAAAACATTATTAATGTTGCTAAGTTTACCTCTTTTATTAATTTTAACCAAATCATGATGATGATTTTATCTAATTCCTTTACCTTTATCAACAATATAACAATAGTATTTGAATCAAAAGATTGTATTTTGCGCCCTATGATATTGCAATTCAATCACATCTTCTAACTTGCTATAATAATCAACTTTAAACTCATTGAAAGTTGATCACTTAACATAAACCCTACTATTATAGGTATTTCTATCATATTCATACTATTCAGAATGAAAGACATATCTATTGATGAAATATCTATTATAACATTAGACCTTTCTTTTAGGACCCAAATATAGTAACTTTAAACTTTCAGCATTGTCTTCCATGTTGTACATTTTGTTAAAGATAACAACCATTAACTATCAACAAAAAAAAGTAAGTAAATATATTATAATTAGAGTTATAAATTATTACATACTTACTTATGTTTTAAACCATGTGATGAATTGTTCATCTTATGATTGAAAAAATTAAGCTTCTATAAGATATGGATTTGAAATAAAAGAAATTGATGACGTCGCCTATAAGAAAGAATTTAGAATAAGTGAAAATGCAAGAGGAAATAATTTAAGAATGTAAAATTATAAAATTAACTTACTAAACAAAATGTCTTAACTCATCGCGTTTAAATAACACATAATTATGCGCTTGTTTAAATTTGATGTCTCTTGAATATATTCTTGAAACTGTATATTTTTACAATGGTAATTCAGAATGAGAAAACATTGATAAATCCTCATTAAAAGACATTTCACCACCATCATCATATCTTATAATGCAATTAATTATTTTTTTCATACGAGACTCAAAATAATATGAGATAAATGTTGAAATTTTTTTAATAATATAACCTCCCATATTAAAGCCTTAATAAATGCCTTATTTTTAACATTTTTTTTAAGATTGAACAAGTATTTGCATTAAAATAAATATAAATTGAATGATTGAATTTTTATAAAAACACACTAGATACTTAGAATGTATGTAATACTTGACTTTTTGAATGGATACATCTATTTGTATTGAACATGGCCTCTAACTTTTTCTTCGTACATTAAATGTATAGGCAAATGCTCTATTGAGTTGAAGAAGAATAGAAGGTAAATCATTTTAAGTTTGCATATTATATCAATGATATTCATTTTAAGCTGCTTCAGGTATTGGAAATACAACTTGTTAAAGTAAAGTTCTCTAAAAAATGATTAATCTCTGTAAATGCATCTAATATCTCTTTTAGTAATAAATCTCTATAAACAAATGAAATGAATGTTTTTATAAACACATGAATTTAAGAATCTTAATTCTATACATTCTATATTTTTTAAATTCACCAATCTAGTTATGTTTGAAATATATCCATTAGAAAATACAGATTCTTAAGTCATTAAAAAATTATGCTTTTTTACTTGAGGAAAATATGGCTTTGGACTTTACAACACGTACCCTATCATTAAGTAGATTCATATTTTGACGATCACAAAAAATGTTATATCCATATAGATATAATTTTGAGCACTGGAATTAAACTTGATTTTATTAAAACATATGACTTGATACCACTCTATTTAAAATATTTTTACAAAAAAAAAAAAAAGTCAATCCTTTGATTCTTTCTTTGAATTTAATATGTGGTGACTTGATTTATTTATGAAATCAAACTAAGATTTGAGTTTTGCAAGAACACAAATTTAAACTTGAATTACGAAGCAAGATTTAATACTTTGAAGAGTACCTTTAATTTATCTTTAAAATGCTATTAAATTACTCTTATAAGGCATTAAGTTTGATTCAACAAAGTTTAATTCGTTGTAGACTTCAAAACGTAGATAAAAAAAAAAAAAAAAAAAAAAAGCTTGAGAGCTTCTTTATTTAAAGAGCTTATCTTGAAGAAAATTTTATATCTCCAAAAATTTTTTATTTTTTCTTTATCTAGGGTTAGGTTGTCTATTTATATAGGTTTATAAGGGCTCTTAGATTTATTTTTTAATATCACATATTATTTTATTAGTTAATTTTTATTTATGAGATATTGTATTTATAGAAAGATATATTAAATAGTTTTTATCAATAATCACTTCAGATTTTTCCGATGGAATATTTATGTTGCTATTCTCGTTGGAAATGTCTAACGATGTCGCTAAATATTCCATAGCTAAATGACAATTTTCAAATAATAAAAGCGAATCTCGAGGTAAGAACCCCAATCATGCCACTAAGATAGTATCAAAAGATGATTTGTATTTTCTCTAAAAAGTAGGGCTCATCATGTCGACTCTGCTATATATATTTTAATTAACATTAGTTGTCATCTGACTTTTAATTAATGTTAATTAATAATAATAAGTTGTTATATAATATTCACGGTAATATAGGTGATATTTTCTTTTTAATTCAGGAATTTATTAATTAGTTTTCATATGACATTTAATATTATTCATTTAAGATTAGTTGTCATGGATGTTTTATACATGGGTGCCCGTCTAACAGGTATGCTAGTTAGAGTCCCTAAGGGATGTAGCGTGATGACAAAGGGTTTGAGATCTGTACAGCAGGTCTCGAGTTCGAGTCAGGGCGTGCACCTCTTGTAAGAGCCTGGGACAGCCGGGGTTTTACTCCCTCACCTGGACCCATAAAGTGCGCTTTCCGGGGGGTGAGGTCTCTTCGAATCCAAAAAAAAAAAAAAAGTATGCTAGTTAGAGCATTTTTTTCAAAATAATTTAATTTTCCAAATCAATCTACTTTTATAGTATAGAATTTATATAACAACTTAAAAATATTAGTATATATATAAAAAAATGATTTATATATAATAATATCATTGATTTTATTTATATATTTGCTTTTTATTTATTTTTAGCACAATATAATAATAAATAAAGTAATAAATGGAATTAGACAATGTCCCAAGTCTCCACTCCTTGCATTTTGGGTTTACGAGTATATTAATCTATTAGAATTAGTTGCCATTGCTTTCTCTCCAAGAATTAGAGTTGACTTTTATTAGAATAAATTCAAGACGTGTTGCTATACCAATATATATGTCTTAGTAATCTTCTTGTTTGAAGCGCGAAGGTCCTTCAAGCATATTCTCTGGAGTTTTCGTTCCTTGAATCTTAATTTTCTTGTTCCGGCTCTAATTCTGTTGATTTTCTGCTTCTTCTTCCCTCCGGCTAAACCTTAATTGTGTTAGGGGCAGAGATGGCTCGTTCCTTAAGACGTTATGCGTGGCCATCCTACCACAACTTAGATGATTTAAATTGCATTTTAAGAGAGAGGTGAGATTTTTTTATCTTTTACTTGTATCTATCATGTTTGAACTAAATCTTTCCTTGTGCAATTCTTCACGTTTATGGTTAGATGAGCTCATGGGTTTCTTTTTTGTGATTTTGCAGAAGCCAAAAGGAACGAGAGATGTCAATAGCAATGGAAACCATGACAGGAGATCCTTTGCCTGAAGATGTGATCATTGAGATTTTATCACGTTTGCCAGTGAAAAATCTACTGCAGTTCAAGTGTGTGTGCAAATCATGGCACGCTATTATCACAAGCCCTAAATTGATATCCAAGCATCTGAGAAATTACTATGACAAAAATGACAGTGACTGTCTCCTAGCTCAGTACCGCGTAACCCAAGCGGGTGAAATTGCTTCGTTTGAGTTGTTGGTAGATGAAACACCAACAAGAGCTTTATCGTATGGATTACTGGATCGCATGCCCTTTCAAAGTCCATATATCTATGGTCCTTGTGACGGAATATTTTACTTGTACGGGCATTTTTATGACTTTCATGCTCTGTGGAACCCCGCAATTAATGAATTGAAAACTTTACCTCCGATACCCAATCCTCCATTCAGTTTTTCTTATAGCCCTCTGTGGAATGCGTATGGTTTTCGATTACATCCAGTAACTAAGGATTACGAGGTGATTGTCATGAGAGAGTATTGGAGAGAAGAAGAGGGAGCATGGGAAGACAGGTATCCTTTAAGTGTATTCGTCTACACGTTAAGCAGTGATTCTTGGAGATACTGGGGGGATTTGTCACGTTATTATCATTTACGTAATAACAAATGCTACATTTGTGTGAAAGGAGTATTCTACTGGCTGGGATCATATGGAGCATGCGGAGATCCCGAAGTGGTCATTAATTTTGACATGGCTACGAACGTGTGCCAAGAGATACAGCTACCAGATTATGACAAGTCGATAAACTCTGAGAGTCTTGCAGTGTACAATGACTCCATCGCTCTCCTCGTCGTTCAAGAGAGAGTTCTTCATGTATGGACATTGGACGAGAGGTGCTGGACCAAGAAATTTGTTGTCGGGCCTCTTTTGGGAGTTCAGTATCCTGTTGGGCATTGGCAGAATAATACGATAATCTTGACATCCGACTCTTATGAATTACTCTTATGTGATCCCAGAACCCAGGAAATAAGTGGTCTTGGATTTGAGGGGAGAACAATACGGTGCGAAGGAATTTTTGCTTACAAGGAGAGCCTAGTTCCAGTGAAGAATGGACATGAGGAAGCTGAGACAACATCTGACTGTCGAATCATTTGTTCACCACCTTTCAATCGTAACGTCGCAAGCAATGAGAAGTCTTTTCTCATGGATCCAGATTACGAAGAGGCTCTAAAATTATTTGATTAATGTTGTATTTATCGTGCTATCATAATTAATTAAATCCTTTCACCTCTTCTGAAAATGTATTTTAATTCTTTCTTATTGTCCATCTTTTCTAGAAAATTAAAAAAAAAAATGACTCAAGGGAGCCAAAAGGTAGGGTCACACGCAAGCTAGTTTTATCCAAATATAATGGAGCAATATGCTCTTCTTTGTGCTTGTCTAAGAATAATAATAATAATAAAAGAATGCATGCTATGTTGTTGTTGATTGTTTGGGAAATTTTCTTACTTGTGTTGATCTGAGATTTACAGTGTGATGATTTCTTGAACGAGCTGCTTCAGATCGATTGGGTGTTACCTGCTACATCTTTCACCCAATTAATTTACGAGATGCCTCCTATCTACTCAGTAATTGCCCTCGAAATATCCTCATCACTTGCTCTCAGAATTTTTATTTATTTTCTGTAAAATAAGCCAACAGGGTTAATATTGTTTAAATGATCAAGGACGAGGGTATGCTTAAAT
This sequence comes from Populus deltoides, assembly GCA_015852605.2. Lineage (NCBI taxonomy): Eukaryota > Viridiplantae > Streptophyta > Magnoliopsida > Malpighiales > Salicaceae > Populus > Populus deltoides. Next base: position 170,706 of record JACEGQ020000215.1, on the reverse strand, counting down.
GATCAAAAACAGGGGTGTGACAACTTTACTTACCACATTTTGTGATCCGACCGATAAATTTTATTGAGGCTTTTTTCATGAATATTTTTTAGAATTTAAACCGGGTTTAATGAGTTTATCAAACCCAATAAACTAACTTATTGACATGATTGATAAAAATCAATGGTTATAATTAAAAGAATTCAATTTTAAAATTGTCAGTTGTATTATTTAAAGGTAATAATTGAAGATAACAGAAATAAATTAAATATTAAAATAATTAGTTTCAACCTTCTAACCCAGAATTTAACTTATCGCAGTTAACCCGAGCATCATTGATAGAGGGTGTTTGACAGTGTGGTAGTGGTTACTTTTCAAATAGCTTTTTGTGCTGAAATACATATCAATAATATTTTTTTATTTTTAAAAATCATTTTTGATATCAGCACATCAAAACAATCCAAAAAATATAAACCGCACTTATTTTTAACAAAAAAAAATTTTAAATTCAATAAAAAACAGGTTAAATCGCAGAGCCACAGAGAGTCTAAGAAGTCAAAAAGGGCCACTACTTTCATGAGATGGTATCACATGATAGGTCATCCCACAAAAAGAGACGTGGATGCTTACACTAACACACAGCAACCACAGATAAAAGGGATAAGCTTTGGAGAGCCTGCCGTTGCCAGGAAGCAAAGCAATGGAGACCAACATCCTTCCATTCCTTCCTTCAAAATCACCTCCATCAACCATCCCCATCCACTCAAACCTTTCAATACTAACACCACCACCAGCAACAACCAGAATACAGAATCAGCTTTGCTTCCTTCGCCGGCAACGATCTTTGAGTCTTAATGCAACCAACAGCACCAGCAGCGATGAGACACCACCAGCAGCTCAACCACCAACCATCACTCCACCAGACACAGTGGAAATCAGGTTTAAAAGAGGGTCAAGGAGGCGAACCAGAATGCAGAAAGGGGATGGTGGTGTTGGCGCTTCACAACCTGTAAAGGCGCAAGCTTCAGCTCCGAAGAAGTGGGAAGATATGAGCCTTTCAGAAAAGGCTATTGAACTTTACGTGGGAGAGAAGGGTATGCTGTTTTGGCTCAACAAATTTGCTTATGCTTCCATTTTCATTGTGATTGGAGGTTGGATACTTTTCCGGTTTGTAGGGCCTTCTCTCAATCTTTACCAGTTGGACACCGCTCCTCTTTCCCCTTCCTCCATACTCAAGGGCTCATAATCAAGATAGCATTCCATGAACGAAAAGTGGGAGTGCTCTTTTTGCTCTGGTTTCTAGAGATTCTTTTGTTATGAATCGAATATGTAATCAGTAATCACATTACATTAATAAAGCATAAATTTAATCCTCCAGTTTCAACAAGTTTGCTTATGCTTCGTTTTCAAGTTCCAAAAAAAGTCTCAACCCTAGAAATGAGCAGATTGATGGAAGGAAGGAAAAATAAGTGCTTCAAAATAATAGCATTAGACGAGGAAAGTTACCATTCATAAGAACCAATACGCAAACCAACAAATGATACTTTATTACTTCAGTTGTGAAAACAAGCTTTGAATATGGAATGGAAGACACACACTCACACAATACTGCTATAAAATAAGAACAATCATGCTTGCGTTATTTGTCCTTTAAATATCACAACCGCTAATTTCTACAGTGTCTAATCGTATGCCTATACGACTTCCATTTTTCTATGACCAGACGTCGCACAAAACTGAAACAGAACAAACAAAGGGCATTGCAAGCTACAACAGTCTAAATCCTCGTCAAATTTGCAGTTACACAACATTGACTGGCTGGGGAACTGGCTGAGCGACCACATCTCTTTGTGTCTTACACCTGCAAAACAAAAGAGAAATTTAGCCGAAATATAATGATATAATACTAGGGGGGGAAACCATTAAGACTGCCTAAGGGGCCTTCGGTGAAAATTTCAAACACTAGTTCTTTCAAAAACAATAGGCAAAATAGTGGAAAATGTAATTGACAGTTGTGCCCAATATTTCCCCCTTGCAGAGGGAGAAAGAATTTCTGGCAAATTGAGTGAATTATTACGGAGCGCTCAAATTTCATGAAATAAACTGCCACAATCAACGAGTAAACACGAGAAAATACCAAAATTCCTGTCTCTCACAAAGTAGAAAATGCAAAACTGCAATGTAACTTGGAAAAATGAATTAGCATGCGAGCATTCAACAGCCCCAGGACCATAAAAATACATGTAAACTTGCAAAAATGCAATGAGAAAGCAATATAACTTGGAAGCAACAACAATACTTTATTTGCCTAAAGAGGCATGTGAAATAAAATCAAAGTTTAAAAGTTTTGTTCAAAAACAGAATTATTTCATGAAACTATGAAAGAAAATGCTTCACAACTGTTCTTTGGCATCACCAAGAAGAGTTGCCTAGCCATGAAAACAGTACAAAACCAAAAAGAAGAAAGAAGAGGACAACAAACATGAATTACACATAGAACTATGAATTGAGTATGTCTGCCTGATAAGCCACCACAATATGATACATAATAGCCAAAACAATGAGGCCCAAGGTATCATCCCGGGTTCCTGACCAAGCGAGCAACCAATTCATTACAACCAGATTTCACTATCATCTTTAACATCAGAAAATGGTTTCGCACAAGATTGAATGCAAGTTTTTTAGTACGAGGTAAAACATGATATCATTACAAAATCAACTAGATGATGTCCATGGGCATCAGCTCAACATAAAGTTTGCTAAGTCGCATTGTAGAACTACATAATATACTTCCGTTACTAACCTGTTGCACTGTGCACGAGAAGCATAGTTGTGATTGTTGCAATTTGCACACATCCAATCTCCATTACGCCATTGCTTGGCTCTGCTATGCAAAGAAGGAATAAGTATTAGAATGTTAATGAGAAAAGCCTTTTTCAATATCATTGTATAATATGGTGTATGCTGTATGTGCGAATATAATACTTGCAAGTTGCAATTTATATTTATCCACACTCTATGCTATATTACCCACACTCTACATTAGGCTAAATAGAGTACTAGATTTAGTCTTTATGCTCAACTTCTAATGTTCCAAGTGATTCATCATTCTGTCCACATTTCTTTCAAGTTATTACCTTTATTATCAAATTGACTCAACAAACTGACAAGCATAATTAAATTTTGTTGATTAGTTTATTAGTTTATTTTTTTATTTACAAAGATCCAGTGTGCACCTTACAGAACCAAGATCGTGGAAGTGATATCTCGATAGGTTCTAAATTCAGTATTTCATGTTAAGTTTAGTCACTCACTCAGGAATGAACTCAAACTTCAGCACTTGGCTTCAAAAGAGTTCTATCATTGCACCAAAGAATGGCCCTTTTCCAGTTTAAATATCATCTCATTATTCTGTGTGGTCACCTAATTTGATATATAGGTAGGAGCAACTCCATAAACATTTACCCTTTTCCAAGGAGAGCAGGCGTTGTTAATTGAAGTGGAATTTGCACTGGTGCTTGCCAATTTGGAGCTAGTTCTGTACTATAAGTGGGATAGGAAACATAAACTCCTGAACTTTGGTCACCATTGGTCCCTGCCATTTGATTGAAGCTTGGATATGGTTGTGGTTGCCCATCTGTCTGTGAGGAGCAACAACATAATAACAGAAAGAATAAGGGATTAAATGGTGAAACCATGGTTTGGAACGATAGAATAACAAAAAGAAGTGCACCCAGAAAATAATTCCATACATTTCCAGAATTTAATCTTTTGTTCTCCCAGTCCTGGAAAAATTCTTGAGATGCCAATCGCTTTGTTCCCACTGTGTTGTGTTAGAAAGGAGGAATAAAATGAGAGTATAGATAAATCACAACAAAACAATACATTCATCACTTGCTTGCTTTTTCCTTCCAGTCATAATAGATAAACAACATGCTGCGCAGTGTTTCCAGCTTAATTGCTAGCTGTTATGCAATTAAAAAAACAAATGAAGCATACCTGGTGGCAAAGAAGCATTGCACTTTTTGCACTGCAAATTCACCCAAAATTGCATCAGATATAAGATGATATAATCCAAAATGGAAGTGAATATCTGAGAATAATTGGGAACATGATAATACCTGTGCACGTGAAGAGTAATTGTGGAAGCCACAATTGCATAGCCAGTCACCATTTCGCCATCCTTTAGGAATTGGAGGAGGAGGTTGATTTAGAGGGTTTGCATATGGATGTCCAGACATCTGTTTTCCACCCAAAGGCCAAGTAGAGGTCTGCTGAACTCCATAATTATCAGCCCCTCCTCCAGACCAGCTTGAATTCAAGGGTACTGGTTGCTGGAGAGCACCATTGCCCTCTAATCCAATATTCAACCTTTGGTCTGGTCCTCCAGGGCTCCTGGCAAAATAATGTGAATAAGTTGGGAGAGACACTCCAGGCATTGCAATTGCTGGCATTGCCGCTACCTCCTTTGGTTGCCCACACTTCTTGCACTTTTCTCGTGATGCATAATTGTTGTTAGTGCAACCTATTGATCCATTGCCCAACACACACGCAACCCACATTGCAGCCATGAAGATGGAAATGACGCCACGTATACGCACACCAACCAGTCCATCCCAATATACCAAAAAAAAAGAAAAACACACACAAAACAAAAACCACTCAACCTAATTGATAGCAAATTCTTCATCTCAATCACACAAAACATAACAACCACTTAATCATTACTTTTTATCAACAATCGCTAGAAAGGGGAAAAGAAAAGACAAAGGTATCACAAAAGAAGATGAGAGAACGAGCAAATATCACACAAAAAATATATTGGAATCGGGTCCCAAAACTTCAAAAAGCGAGTCTAAAATATCAACCCTATTTCTCCATGGACAGGTTAATCATATAGACTAATTTAAATTGTCTAGCTACTTACCCCTGATTAAGAAACGCGAGAAAACAATTCAACTACCTAGCAATCCCTTGAAACCTAAACCCCAACACACCAACTCAAGCCCCCAAAACCAAACTATCCACGAAGAAAAAACCTCAAAACCCAAAAAAATAAATACCTTATAACAGAAAAATAAAGTCCCAACTAACACCGATAATCAGATGTTCAAATCTTTAAAACACCATATCCATAAAAATAAAAAAAAGCCTTGATAAATATCCCAACACTCCATAACAAGAAAAATGACAATAAACACCAATTTTAAAAGGTACAGATCTTCAAGACAGCAAACCAACATAAAGAGGCTGATATTTATAAAGCAAACGTAGATAAAGGGTAACTAACCAGTGCAGATCCAATCACCAATACGAGGGAGCCATTTAGAGTCAGGTGGGGTTTTGTTATCAACAAGCAGTCGAGGTTGTTTGCATCTATTACAAAAAGATCTAAACGCATAGTTCCTGTTTTGACATCCACTGCACTCCCAATCCCCTTCTCTTCCTTCTCCCATATTCTCTTTCTTGGTGATGCTAAAAGGAAGAAGAGAAGAAAGGCTTTGATTTCGTAAAAGAGGACTTGTTGTGCTAGGACATAACCCGGTCTTAGCTTGTTAAGTTGTCGTTACAGAGAAGAGGATTTGTGTTATTGATTCGATGGTGTCTTTTGGGGTTTGGCCAGCGAAGAAAGGAAGAATTCGCAGATGTCAAGAGGGCAAAACTTTTGCACCTGTGAATTTGTGTTTTTCCTTTGGTGAACTACTAAATTTTAAAGACAATGCATTTATCTCATTCTTCTATGCATTCTCTATATAATATCCCACCCAAGACTGGAGGGATGAATGGGCTTTAAGGCCTAAAAGGAATAGTGACATGAGAGCTAGATATTGAGGGGAAAAAAATTTGGTTAAAATTTTTGTTTAAATTAATTTTTTAATATTTTTAGATTATTTTTATTTATTGAAGTTAAAAATACATTTTAAAAAATTATTATATTAATATATTTTTAAATAAAAAATACTTTAAAAAATATTCATTATTACATTCTCAAACATAAATATTCTAACAACATTGTTAAAAACAAAAAATATTCATATTTTACCTCATCATGGCCTAATAAGACAATAAATAGGAACCCGGAGGGGTGTAGCTCAACTAGTCAGATTCTAAGTTTGCTCTTTAAAGGTCATTAGTTTGAGTCTCACAAACCTCAGAACCACTAAAAGCTTATATAGTTGTTAACTTTAGGACCGTGAAATTAATTGAAATACGAGCAAACTAACTCAGACACTCATGTTAATTTAAAAAAATAATAAATAGATGGGTGTGCCACATTTTTTTTAAAAAAAAATTGGCTGGTAGAAATGAAATTAGTAATATCTAAAATTAAAGTTTATTTTTATAAAAAAATAATCATTAGTCACGGTAAGTCAAACTATCCATATTTAAATTTGTGAGCTTGCGTTTCTCATAATCTATCCTTGAAAATAACAATACGAGAAAAAAAATCAAAGTGATTTTAGATAATTTTTCCACGTAGATGAATAATAGCCTCAGTGCTCAGCTTGATCGTATAACTAAACTATTTTTTTTAAAAAAAATAATATTTAGATATTAAAATAGATTTTAAAAATAACATAAAAATCATTTGTTATAACAAACCAGTAATTATAATAATTAGAATCGAGACAATCCGAGATATTTCATTAAACTCACGGTCTAAATCATGAGATTGAAATAACTCAATAAAAAAAGAATTATAAAGGTATTTTTTAAATATATATACATATATATGTATGTATTAACTTTTCAACTCATAACCTAGATCATTAGACCCAAAACATGCAATTTGTACAAATCATGAAATCCAATTCTCAATGAATCAAATATTGAAAGATGAAATTGGATAAAAAATCAATTATACAAAAAAGTTAAAAAAAATAGCAATTACAAGAATGGGGATCAAAATTAAAATATAAAATAAATTTTAAATTTGATTGAATGGTGAAATTCAAAAGAAAAATCAATTAGTAAAAGGACAAAAAAATCAAAATAATGAGGGTCAAAATTAAAATAAAAAATAAAAATAATATTTTGATTGAAGGGTAGAATTGAAAACAATATAATAAAAAAATACTTTTATAAAAGAGTCGGAAAAAAATAAAAATCAAAACAATGATGACCAAATTAAAAAAAAAACATAATACCATCAATTTTGAATTAAATGATGAAAATGAAAACCAATAAAACTTTTACAAAAAGGACAAGACAAAAAATTATAAATCCAAAGAATGAAGACCAAATTGAAAATATAATATTTGATAAATTGGGATTGAAGGATGAAATTGAAAACAAGTAAAACTTATATAAAATAATCAAGACCAAAAATTAGAAAATAAAATAATAAGAATTGAAGTTGAAATCTCAACAACCAAGTAGGTAAAACTATAATTTTCAAAGGACAACAGAGAAAAAAAGAGGAGGAAAAGAAAGGTCCATTAGTGACAAACCAAACCATCATCGGAGACACACGCCACACCAACAGGATGAGAACTTGGTGGCGCTTCCAACAATACAGTGAAAAAGCATTTTTATATACTGGAAAGTGTCGTATGTGTTGCCTAAAGGGTGTGAACGCCTTCCACACACCTCTAGGTGCTTCACACGTGCACATCTTTTTTGTTTTTTTATTTAGGGTGTAGATGCCTTTGGGTGGTCATAAGCACACATCTTTTTTTATTTAGCTAAATATCAAAATGCCTCTTAACTAATTTTATAATTACAAAAACATCATTGTGAAAAGATCAAGAAGCCCTTTGACTCCAGGTTTAATCTTTTTTATTTTAAGGGTATTTTCATTGTTTTACTATGCATTTTAATTGTTTTTTATTTTTTATATTTTAAAATACCAAATAACCCCTTAACTTAAGTTATAATAGAGAAAAAACTATTGTGAAAATATAAAAATACCCCCTAACAGCAGGTTTAATTTTATCTTGGTTGTTTCACTATATAATAAAGTTACAAAAAATATTTATTTTTCTTATTTTATTTGGTAATGATAAATGAGCCATGTAAAAAGATTTCAATGCTCTTTGAAGCATGTGTTAAGTTTTCAAGGTTAAGGAACAAAAATATCATTACATAAACAATGTTTTTGATGTTTAGAACTAGAGTATTTTCCAAAAGGTTTTAACTATTTTTAATAAATAATAATATTGTTGAGATAAAAATTTTATTTACATGTAAAATTATAAAATTTAAAATTATGTATCGGCAATAAATAACTTTTTTTTTACATGAAAGGTCCTTTTTCTATAGTAGTAGAATTATTTTGAAAAATTAATAATATTTTAGATTGTAATAATGATTACTTTTTAAAGTATTTTTTATTTGAAAATATATTAAAATAATATTTTTTATAACATCATATCAAATCTATTTAAATATATATATATAAATTAATTTTAAATAAAAAAAATAAAATTTAAACCACGTTTACAAAATCTACATGTAATTCTCCTAGCTCCGCCCATCCTTCCACCCAAATTCTATGTACTTTGCCTCGTCAGTGGCAGTGATAGCCCAGTACAATAAGAAGCAGCCTCTTCAACAATCCTATAACCTATCGTGGCTATCTTGAATTACATTTCCCAACTTTTTATAAATTTTGAATGAACCAAGAGGGAAGAGGACGAGTTTGTTTGAAAATGTAATTATAATTATTTTAAAAAAATTATTTTTTATATCACTATATCAAAATAATTTAAAAATACAAAAAACTTATTAATTATATTTAAAACAAAGAAAACATTATAAAAAATTTTAAATTTTTTTAAAAATATTTTTAAAATAAAAAAAACAAATATCACCTAACCTTCCATTGATTAATTGTTTTTTCTACTTCTTTACAAATTTTGAATTAATAAAAATCAGAAAGGAAGGCACTTTGTAACTTTCCAATCCTGACATGCATTGTCACAAGCCACTTTACTTACCTTTCTCCTCGTCAGGAAATTCCAGGTAAACTTCTTTGCGCCAGGAGAAATTTTGTTGTCCGTATCCACAGCACAGTTTTTCCATGATTGAGCTGAAAGTCGATAGAAATTTGGTTTCTCCGTCTAGGATTAGTCTTTGAATTTACATCATCCATTCCAGCACTTTGTTTACTTTAGAACTTGGAACACACCATCAGAGATTAACATCATCGCCATTACAAAAACAAAGAAAAAGAAAAAGAACAGCATAGAGCTAGCAAGCAGTAAAAAGAAGATCAATGAGATCAAGTCTATCCCTGATAGCTTCTGATGCAATTCTACGTACGTGGCTACATCAATGATTTCGTTCCGCAAGAAATACGCAGTTTTTTGAAGGAATTAGCCAGTCGTTTCTCCTCAGAACTCACCATGGTTATTAACGCCTCACATGAAGGATAAAAAAAACATCTCTTTTATGCCTTGATGATATATCTTGGCAGCAATGCTTTCTCTACCGCATCTGTTCCGCAACGAGTCACGGTGGGCAAGAACGAGAACATCAAGGCACTGCCGTTTAGTCTTGACAGGAACTGTAAGATTGTCGACAATTTCCACGGTGTTGACATGAAGTGGACTTATTGCAGTAGTGAATTCAATGCAGCACTCCAGTATGAGCTGAAATGGTATGAGCTTTGCTTTCATAAGCGACATGCCTGTATGATCAGGAATAAGTATCTGCCTTGCATTCTTAAAATGGCTAGGAAAATTAAGGATCAAAACAGGGTAGTAAAGTTTTACACTACTCGCGGGGGACGTGATGGATGGAGCTGTAAGGGGAAGGGGATCAATTTGGATCACCCTGTGACTTTTGATACGCTAGCAATGGATGGAAACCTCAAACAAAAATTTATAGATGATCTTGATAAATTCATCAAGGGAAAGGAGCGTTCCAAGAGGATTGGTGAAGTATGGAAACGGGGCTATTTGCTGTACGGCCCTCTCGGAACTGGGAAATCAAGCTTGATAGCAGCCATGGCCAATCATCTTAATTTTGATATCTACAACTTGAAACTGTCTGCTGTCAGTTCTGATCCTTCCCTGGAGTTTTTGTTACTTCAATATGTCCAATCATTCAATTCTTGTGGTGAAGATATCGACAATTCAATAGAGCTACAGATTCGTGAAGCGGGGAATCATCTATCAGATCATGATCGAACTCCTAGGTGGGTTGGATTTTTATATATATTGATGTTATTCATTTTTTATCTTATAAAAAAATCAAGGAAAAAAAAATTCAAAATATAAAAGGATACACATAAAAAAAGCCTAAAAAATTTCCAAGTTGGTAGTGAAAAACCAAAATGATAGGTAGAAAAGTTGGAGGACCAACATGTATAACATTAGCAAAATTGCTATCCAATTCTAATTGACAAGGGATTTGTTTGGCGAAACTATTTTTATTTGGGGTAAATAAATATAAATTTGGATAAGTAACGAATCAATGAGAATTTTGAAAGGTTTAATTATTTTTATTAAGGACTTAATTGCAAGAAAAAATAATTTTTGGAGTCAATTTATGCTTTAATTAGAAGAAATTAAAGTCTAGAGGTCGATTTGCAATTTTAAAGAGTTAACTTGGTCAAATCATAAATTTAATTGCATAAATAATGAAGTTTAATTGGTAGTTAGGAACTTGATTAAAGAAATCTAAAACCAAGGACAAACTGAAAAAGATATGTGATTGTAGGAGCTGAAATTGACCAAATCAAGAGGACAAATTGAAAACAATTGAAAGTATGATGGTCAATTAAGGGCCCAAGCACATAAATAAAAAACCAAGGACTAAAATGAAAATGACATTAAACTTTAGGGTTGATGATCGAGTTTGACGGTGGTGAAATTATATGAAATTAAGAGTTTCAAAGGCAATTACGAGTGCAATTAAAAGTAATTGGAAGAATATGGACTAAAATGAGATATATCAAATCCCAAATTGTAATCTTAATTTTTAGGGTTTAACCTAGACGACGCGTCGTTTAACCACAATTTAGCTTCTTCTTTGATAGTTTTGGTTGATCGAGTAAGCACTTTTAGGCAAATGAATGTGGTGTTTCTGACTACCTTTAAGGCTGTAACCACCACCATTCAACTAAGAAACATCCTCTCTACAAAGATCAATCACTCTCATCAAACATTTATATCTTATTTTCTGCAATGAACTTAACAACATCTTATCCCTGGTCAGCCATCACTGTATTCTCAGATTCTAAGTTGTTGGGGTTGACACTTTTAGACTAATGAATGTAGAGTTACAAACCTCCAAATTGAGTAAGGTTAGATCCAAACAAAAAGTGTGCACACCTTCTACCAACATCAAGTAGTCTTTAATGATGATGACATTAGAGTTACTCCAATGAAGCCTCGAACATGGTCAACTCAGTCATCAATAGTTGTGATACTCATTTCATAAAATTATTAATATTTTTCATGTGTTCACACTTCAAGCTTTATCGGTGGGTTCTAATCAAAGGTTTGTCACATTTCTCTCAAGATCAAAAGGCCAAAAACAAACTTATTAGTCTCCAAGTTTGGAAAACTACCAAAACTTCCAAAAACCAAGTTTGTTGCAAAACCACCATTGAAAAACTAGCATAGGTACAAAGCTCACAACTATGAAATGTACTTCAGAACCCTCTTATTTTGATTAAAAGGCTAAACTTTGATCAATCTATGTTTGAAGCCATCAAAAACTCTAGCAAAACCCTATAAATACCCCTTGAAAAATCAAGAAAAAGAGATAAAAATGGAGAAACACACTGTGAAAAGACCCTGGTGTGAAGGTTCAAAAGCCTAACATAGAGGGTCTAACGAGCTTTAAAAGGAAAAGATAGTGAAATGGAAAGAAGGAAAGAAAATAGAAGGAAAACAACAGTCCATATCTACCAAGCTTGGAAAAGGTATAACTATGTTAAAGTTCAAGGGTAGAGTCTATATGGCCTGCCTATTCATGTTTTCTTAATATTTAAACCTCTTTTGATGTTGTTTGAGCTTGTATTTTTGGATAGATTTTGTTACTGGAATAATTTGATGTTTTTCAGCAGAGTTTGTTTTGTTCTCGTTCCTATTTTAAATATGTTTTAGATTGCTTAAGCTTTCATTATAATAGTTTGTTCTAATTTTGGCAATAATAGGTTAGTGAGACTTGCACTAAAGGTATAATTCTTGATTTTGATGCTTGTTTGAATGTGTTTTTAGCTCAATAACATGTTAATGATGTATTTGAAATATTTTGATTTATGACTGAATTTGTTTTATAATATAACAATAAGTTGCTTTTATTTATAAGTTAAGAATTTTGGAAGCATGTTGATTAATTTGAAGCTTTTAATGCAAGTTTATGGTTCATACAAGTATGTTTTAGCATATAATTGTTAAAAATATCAAGTTTTGAATCCAACTAACCTGAATATTATTTGTTTTTTTATTTTATTTTTATGAAATCATCTTATTCTTATAACTCGAGTCACGAGTTTAACAAGTTGGCTTAGGTTTTTTTTTAATTTTTTTATTTCATTTTTTTGCATTGAGTTAGTTGGAAATTGAGTTTGGTAAAAAAAAAATTATTTATTTTTTATGAGGTTATTCTGGTCTCATTACTAGATTTGTTGATTTGGCTGGTTAATCCAGATAGTTTTTTTTGTTCTTTTTTTAATATAATATTTTTTTAATTTCATCTAACAAATTTTTTATACACTGGTGATACAAGTCTAAGCCCAAAAAAATACATGGTTACTTTAGACCAGAGTAGTTGCTAAAAGGGATTATAATAAAAGATTTAATTGTTGGATTAAACTTTAATTTTTACAAGAGGTTCCCGAGGAACGGTTCCAAAAGGAACTCACTTCATCAATCATTCGTTGTTAGATCTCTTAAAATTAGGCTTAGAAGATCATGTATGAGTCAATTTTGTTATGTTTCTTGATTTTATGGATTTATTATTTTGTTTGAAGTATTTTGTAATTTCCTTTTAAGCTTTGGGATTTTGATTTTGTTTCCTAGTATAGGTAGAATTTCTGGTATATTTAAAGGACTTGTAAATCTCTTTGAGATTCAGACAGTATTAGACTTATTTTTTAAAAATAAAATTGTGAATTTAGAGTATGTATCTGCAACTCTTTTCACTCATTAAGATTTTATCTTTATGTGATTGTTTGCTATTTATCTAGTTTTTGTCTGCATCACGTTAAGGTTGTTATAATGTCATTTTCAAGAAATATCACAAATTTAGATATGTTGTTAAAATCTAAAAATCAAATAATCTTGAAAAATTTAGAATGTGAAAGAAAAATCTTCGAAAAACAAACAAAGTACAAATTATTAGAAGTGATTCACTAGATTTCTTGAGGATCAATTTAGCATAACAATAATTGTTTCAACCTTGTCGCATTTGTATAAAGCATAAAGCTTGGTTAACTTGAATTATAATGTTAATCAAACAAGACAATCTTCAAAAATCAACTAGAAAATGTAATTAACAGTATTAATCATACTTCTTTGAATTTTTTGAACTGAATTTGTAATGCAAATTCTCTCATTTTCCATTCAGATTCTTTCGTAGATAAAATCAACGGCCTACATAAGCAAAAAACCAATAAATACTTCAAAAGATGGACCTTTTTTTTCTTTTTAACCTTTTCTTTCCCTGCAAGAAAACTTGTACCTTATTTTAAACAAAAGCACATTTTTCTTTGAGGACTTGAATTATCTCCCAACAATAAGTAAGGTCCATTATCAACCTAAGTTTGTTAAAAAAAATTATTTAAGATCATGATTAATAGGCATATTTGAAACCAAATTAAAAGTGCAGTCCATTTATTTTTAGGTTTAAAACTTTATTATAATTTATTTTTCAATAAAAACTTTTTAAAACGAAACATTAACATGATTAAACCTAAATTTAAGTGAATAAAAAATTGATATAAAAAACTCTAGGTTGACATGTTTTTGTGAAACACAAAACCTCTATCTCATATTGAAAAAAAATAACTTTCTTATTGTATATGTTGTGGAAGATGAAGAGATAAAATTGAGTGCGAAATGACCTAAGCAAAATGAGCTTTGGACTTAAGTGATGTAATTTTTTGACCAACAAAAAAAAATATTTTTTGTCAACCTATTTTTATGCTTAGGTTTGAGTTTATAATTTTTGGCCCATAAAAAAAATTATTAGTCTATTAGTTTGGCCTATAATGAATTATTTTTAGCTAGCCAATTAGTTTGTTCAGCTCATGAATAAAGATTTTGAACATTTTCTTCAACCTCAATAGCTTCTTCAACTTGGACATTTTTATTCAAACACAAAATCATATTTAAAGCCAAAACTTTTAGGTTTAATTCTAGTTGATAATGATAGGAATTAATTATGGTAGTTTTAAATCAGTTTTGTTTTCAAAATCCTCTATAAAAAAGGGTTGAAGGCAGAGTGTTTTAAGATAATTTTTTTGACAAGTTTTTACAAAAAAATTGGCACTTTTATATACCTTGATTTTCAACTTAGTTTCCTCTATTTTGAGATCTGTTTCTTTGTAGAAAGATATTTGAGTAGAATTTTCTTGATTTCATGTACTTTGTTTGGAAGTGTATGTAAATAAGATGGTATTGTTGGAATCCTATTAGGTTGATTACATACATCTTATTTATACTAAATGAGAATCAATAAAGTCTTAAGGATAAATAATTGATCATTGACAACAATAAATTTTTAGCTTAATTATATTTTAAGTGCATCAATAAATAAGTACCCTACACTGATTTTGTTAAGTATAAACTAAATACATATTTAGTGCTAGGATTGTGTTTTAATCTCTTATGCAATTTTCTATACTTGCTTAGTATATATGCTAGTATTTTTGTTTGGATTGCAAGTTTGCATTGAGATATAATATTACATGCTTATAGACTAAATATTTATGCTCGTAGTCCAGTTTTTAGACAACAATCTTAAGGCTTTATTTTTAATTGGTCTCTGTTTAGTTTATTATTCCTTTTGCAAACTAGTTTAATTGTTAAGGAGATTATTAATGCCTTTAATTTTAAGTTCAAGTTTATCTTTTTATCAAGTTTGTTATATTTAAGCAATTTATTTGAATAATATTGAGTTGATGCACGTCATTTATCCTTTTGAACTAAACAATTAAAACTATGCTTAAATTTATCATCTAATCTTTGTTTAGTTTTTAAATGTTATTTTGCAATCTTGTATGATATGTTCATGTTATTTGTTTAAACAAATATATTGATATGATACATGTT
Organism: Populus deltoides; assembly: GCA_015852605.2. Taxonomy (NCBI): domain Eukaryota; kingdom Viridiplantae; phylum Streptophyta; class Magnoliopsida; order Malpighiales; family Salicaceae; genus Populus; species Populus deltoides. The sequence continues at coordinate 155,497 of JACEGQ020000215.1, read as the reverse complement.
AAAAAGATACATTTTGAACATAAAACATCAAACCGTGGTTAATAGTAGCTTGCATATTACAAATCTTTTCTTTGTTAATTTGTTTAAGTTTTGTAGTTATTTTAAAATTTATTTTGATACTTGCTTTTAGAAATCAATTTTTTTTATCCATTATTTATATAGAATAAACATGACATCTAACTCAAGAATTGGTTGTCCTGACCAATATTGCTTCGGCAAGTACTACTTTGATAAGAAAGATTTCATTGTCATCTTATGTGGTGTATAGTGAGAAACCTAAAAGCTTCATGGACTGAACTTTAAAATGTGAGAACAAAAAATATTTTTCTATTTGACCACTTTCAACTTGGTTTAGTTTTTGTCTGAAGTAGTGCTAAGGCTATACAAATAAACATGATCTTACCATTACGGCAATTATGAAAGCATGAAATCATAACAATTTCATATACAAGAACTATATCTTCAATGGATTGAATAATACATTATATGATGTGTATAGCTCAATCAAGAGTGTAAAGGGGTTATAAAAAGTTTTGGGTAAAAAGTACAAGGCTAAAAATGTTAGTATGAAAAAGTTCATAGTCATCAAATTTATAGATTTTAAGATGGTCAATTAAATGAGTTTAATAAGCTAAATTCAAGAGTTTCAGCTCATCTTATATGATATTCATACTAAATGAATGGTTTTAAATGAATTCTTCCAAGTGGTGGAAATTATTGAAAAATTACCGCTATCTTAGAAAGATTTCAAAAACTACATTAAGTATAAGCTCAAGGAAATAGAAGTTGAAAACCACATTTCAGGGTTAAAGATAAAAAAAAATAAGTTGTTTGAAAGAAGAGCTAACTCTTTTGATATAGCCTCTAAAGTAAACATTAAGGAAAAAGCGGTGAAGTTCAACAAATCAATATCACCAAAAGTGATCACCTCATGAACAAAGTTTCAAAAATAAATTTGTTTGTTATCATTTTCAAAATCAGCCTAATTAACAATCTTGAGCAATAATTAGTTGATATTGATGCCACAAAACATGTATGCATCTAGAATGAGTGGATTTTTTGGATAGTTATCTTACCTAATGATTAATGAATAAAGTATTAATACTTATTACACTTTACTCGAAACTTGATCCACACCCAACGCAAGATATATATATTTATATCACACAGACATATGTATATCACTTATATTTTTTTTAAAAATCCAATATAATATATACATACCCGATATATATATATATATATATATATATATATATATATATATATATAATTTCATCATTTAATATATGTATACATATCTCAAATATATACATCACTCTTTTATTTTATGTTAAATAATAAAGTATTTATGTAATAAATATATAAATAGATACTCAAAATTCAATGAATATGATATAGATATAAAAATCTCTTATATAATGGGTAGTGAATAAGATATGAATACAATATAAATCCAATCATTGGGTACCTATGTCATCCTTATTTCTATCATAATTGACCTATTAAAGTCAATCCATTAACCCAACAAATTGACTTATAATTTGATGCTCGAAACTTTGGCTAGATCAAATTTGGACTGAATTTAACAAGAAGTACATAAAGTTGTAAAAAATCAAAGAGTAAAATGAACTCTTTTTTCCTTCAATATTTTTGTAGAAGAATTAAGAAATTCGTTACAATTAATAAGAGAATGAAAAAATTCATTAAAAGATAATCAAAATGTAAAACAAGAAAAAACCATATGGATAGTCTCAAATTTATGTGAAAAGATTTGTTTAGTCCCCCTACTGTCCTTTTTCTTCCTCTACCATCCCTTTAGTTTTGTAATTTAATTTTGGTCTAAACATTATTTTTCTTTACATTTTAGTCATTGTGTTTGAGAGATAAGAGAGAAAGTCATTTAAAAATGATATATTATTTTATAAAATTCTTAAAATAATTCTAGTATTTATGTACTATTTTATTCATTGCTATTCAACTTTGATCGTGTTTTTAATAAGATTATATATTTGTTTTAATATTAGCAAACGTTCTTTTTATACAACCATCATAATTGATTTTTCTAATTTTATTTAGTTTCTTTATTATGAGTGTTTATTTTTTAATATATAATTAAATAAAAAAATAATTTTTTTTTTTAAATATTGTTGTACTTAGATGAGTCCATGACTTGAGTCGTAACCATGGTAAGTTAAGTTGAACCATGTTGTCGTCTTTTAATATTAAATAAAAAAGGTGGTGTCTTGAAACCTTTTTAGTTAAATTGAGTTTCGGTCAGTGTTTGGCTCATCTTTAGATATACCAAGTTAACCGGGTTCTATCAAGTCAACCGCCTTACAATTTGATTTGAAATTTGAGCCACACAAGGAGTTGGGTCGAAGGATCTCCATATTGTTCTGCATTTCCAAAAAGTTCTCCACAATTATGGGCAAGTGTTGTTTTATTTTTATGTTTTTAATACAATCACTTCTAAATTAGAAAAAAATACTTTTTTTTTTATATAATTCAAACTTGTTTTTAGGATAATGATAAGATATTGTCAGAAAATTAAATATTTTGGTAAAATAATCTCAAAAATAATTTGGCATGTTGATTAGATATTGGAGTTCTAATTAGAAGGGATATCTTTTTTTATCCCCAGTGTAAATCATCCAAGTTTCTTTTTGTTATATGTTATAATTACTTTTGATTTTTAATAAAAAAAAGTTAGATTTGTTTTTTCTTAAAATTAAAAATGTTAATAAAAAAGGAAGACTTTTACTATTAAATTAGTTTGTTTTGATGGAGTTTTAATTATTACTCTTCTCAGAATAATTTAATGCTATATAATCAAGTAAAACATTTAAAGTTATTTTCATATTTAAAGATCAAATATCTTAGCTTTTATATATTTCTCATATTTCTTAGCTTGATAACTTAACTTTTAATCCGTGTTAAAATCTCTTTTTAAAATTTATTAACTCATTTAATTCATAATTTATTTTATTAAATATATACATTTAGGTAATGATATTTTGTTTGCAACTAGAAAATACATTAATACTGACAAATGTTCTTTTATATTTAAAAATATCCTGATCGGACGCGCCACAAATCGTGGCCAATTATCCAGTTGGAAAAAAAGCCACGCTGGCAATCCGTGTATCCTGTTTATCTCTTTAACCGTTGGATCGACCCAATAAACGGTGAATACAGGCAGCAACCCTCTTGACGCGGATTAACATTTTAAACCATGGATAAAGCATAAATCCACCGGATCTTACAAACAGAAGGAAGCCACGCTGGCAATCCGAGTTATCATTTCAGTATCATATAACAGCCGTCAGATGTTCTCAAACCATCGGTGCATATTAAACCACAAAAAACACAAATCTGACGACCGCCAAAACAACCGCCAATCTGAAAAGTTGAAAAAACCCCGCTCTGCCCACTATATACCCCCAACAAATCTCACTTCGTTCACCAAAACTGGAAGCCTCTCCCTTTGGTTTCCGAGAAGAACTTTAAATTTTCCAAGAAAGCTTGCGTGGAAGATGTCTGGGAGAGGAAAAGGAGGAAAAGGGCTAGGAAAGGGAGGTGCAAAGAGGCACAGGAAGGTGTTAAGAGATAACATTCAAGGAATTACGAAGCCAGCAATTAGAAGGCTAGCAAGAAGAGGTGGTGTGAAGAGAATCAGCGGGCTCATTTATGAAGAAACTAGAGGAGTTTTGAAGATCTTTCTTGAGAATGTGATTCGCGATGCTGTTACTTATACAGAGCATGCTAGGAGAAAGACTGTGACTGCCATGGATGTTGTCTATGCTCTAAAGAGGCAAGGTCGTACTTTGTATGGGTTTGGGGGTTAGGGTTTTTTGTGTCTTGTTCAGTTTATATGGGTTTATTTTGCCAAGAAATCTATTTCTTCTGTGAGCTGTAACATGAAATTTGAATCTAAAATGGAAAGATTTCGTAAATTCTGTCTTTTGTCTATTGTCTCATTTTTTTAATTAATCAATTATCTTTATTTGAGGCCATGATTGGTTGCTGCATTTTATTTCAATTTGTTTGATGCTGCAAAATAAGCCCATGAAGTTGTTTCTGGTGAGATTTAAGAAACTGGGTTAAGAGGATTGATGGAGCATGAAAAAGAGTACGTAGTCAAGCTGTTTGACGTTTGGTCTGTGAAGGGATTTGGTTGAGGCAAATCATGCTTTCTACTTATTTTTCTAATTCCCTGCAGGTATGCTTACTGCACTTGGATCTACTTGCCACTCTAAATTTTGTAAAATGAATGCATTACTAGAATGCCCACACACCAGCCTTGTTCCTGTACTTTTTAATTTTAAGCTACTGTATGAAGATTCGCACGGCTTATGTGTTTTTGACAGGCCCATGCTTGTCGTCCCAAGTGGAATGCCCATAAAACTTAGATCGAACTACATGGGGCTGATTTTACATGCGTCGGTGCTATGTAAAAGAGTCGACCACTGAAGAACTCCTGACTAAGCTGGACAGGAGACTGACAACGAGAGCACTGTTGTAAGTGGTAGGTTCAGCTTGCATCCAGTTGTTTCGTGAGTCGATATAGGTTTCGTTTAGGAAGGGGCCACCAACCACTGCTCCAACAGCAACATTTGGATTGGGATTGATCGAGTCAAGCCACGTGAATCCATCCTTGCAGGTAGTGTTGGCGTCGACAGGAATTGAAGCTCCCCTATGATGTACATTTTGAGGGTAGTTACTCCCATACCCAACAAGGTAGCTGATTTTCATTGGATTATTTCCCAAAATATAATCTGCCTGAAAATATTTGCATTCCCGAGGCGATGAGTAATAAACAAGCATAAAATCCAGAAATTGTAGACATCTAATTTGAGGTGATTCAATGTTATTTAAGTAACATACCTGTGAAATGGCAAAGTTGCGCAAATCAGCTGGACTGTAGGATTTTCCATGGCAATATAGAGTTGAAATCTGGGCTGTGACCATGTAATCACCGAATAGAACAGCTAGAAATGCAGAAGCCATAGCATGTTGCAAGCAGTTCCATTTTGAGACCCATACCAGACCACCTGCATAGATAAAAGGACAGTGTTCAATGGATTAAGGATTCCACCGAAATGTTAATAGAATTAATATCCATAGAACAACAATAACTAGATAATTTTGATGACTTCACATGCATAATGACATGGTTTATCCATGTGCAGTGATATCAATAAGAAAATCACCTTTTGTTCTGCTAGATGTGGCTGTTGGTGAATCTGGAAGGAGCTCGCACATGATGGCCTCCGATGTTTTCCTGTACATCTGAAGGTCAAGGTTCTCCTCACTTGACATCCCTTTTGCACCAAAAATATTTAACCTGGACAACAGGACCTGCCTTAAAGTCGAAGCTATATTAGAATTGGTTTTCCTAATCAACATCACCACGTTAAATTACAACATTATTAACTTAAAGAGTGGCATTTTGTGAATACACACATGAGTTCCAGCATGCTTGTCGTCCCAATTAAACCAAGTTGGATACCCCCAATTAGCAAATTGTTGACCATTTAATTCAGTTACATATTTGAGGTACGACAGGTCTTTGGATGCATGATAAAGCCAGGTTGCTGCCCACAAGAGTTCATCTTCATATCCTGTGGAGTTATAGTAGTTTTGCACTTGGGGAATGCTGACACTGTAAGAACCTCTATAAGCATCAGCAAAAGAAAAGAGTTGTTGGGCATGCTCAAGGAGCAGATTGGAATAAGAGGAGTCGATTTTCTTGAAAACAAGAGATGCTGATGCCATAGCAGCTGCCGTTTCTGCTGCAACCTCTGTCCCTGGGAAAGATGTGTTAACTTGCGTCAATGGCCTTATTCCTCTGATGGCTTCAGGTCTTTCCCAGCATTGGTGGTCCAGTTCAGGATCACCCACCTAAGAAAACATTTTACGTTGGAACAATTCAGAAATTTATATTTTTCCTCAACTAAAGACACCAATGACGGAAAATTGTTAGCTGATGGGATAACTTCTTTGACACCATCTTCAAAGTCAAGAGTAAGTAGGAAACCTGGATATAAAGCACATTCTCAGAAGGATGAGCATTGATGAGAAAATCAGTGATCCACTTCAGTGAATCCCGGGCATATCCTAATTGCTTCACTGTCTTCATATTTTCTCCATATTCAAGAATTGCCCAAGACAACATTGTTGCAGTGAAAGACATAGGAAATCCAAACTTCATTAGATCCCCAGCATCATACATTCCTTTCGATAAATCCAAGTTCATTTCAATCCCATCGAGTAGCCCTGAATCCCCTCTCCACACGATCCTGTTATTCACCAACTTTCCAGCTGCAACAATAAATCAATAACATCAACATTTTCACCAAGAACAATCATTTAGTTCAGTTTCCTTTTTTTTTTTTTGCCTGAAATTATCTGCCCCGTAACAAAATCAATAGCAGAGGAAGTAATTCTGTTAGGAAGTGACTTACATTTTTGCACATCGAAGAATTGCAAAGCAATTTCAAGAGCATCAGCATATTTTTTCACAATAGGTCCAGGATGATGTGAAGCTGAATCTTTCTTGGAGTCTTTTAAGTCCTCTATGATTGCGAGTACACCTGCTACTATGACAAGAATTGCAATCACTGAGACTAGCAAAAACCAACACCAACGAAAATTAGATTTTGTATCCTCTACCTCTTTGGCTTCCATCTAAGGTAGTACACACACTGTTATGTCCAGCAAAAAATTATTTATATCTCAGAAGACACAGAAATGCAGTGATTACATGCTTGAATTTGAACAATTGGGAGTGAGAATCTGAGAGTTTGCGAACCGTTGGATACAGGGGCATGCAGACGTGGAGGGTCAGGAAGTAGCCGAGAAAGATACTTGTTATTGAAAAAAGACGAGGTTGACATGGCAGGAACTAGGTTGAGAACGGCAGGGCGGCTTGTCGTTTGTTTGGAACTGAAAGAGACATTTCTGCAAGCGCTTTGTAATTTTAGCGTACTGAAAACAACAAGGATGGGATCATCTAGAACTAGAAGGTGACTGCTATGAATTTGTCATGTCTGTCAGCAACTACAGCAGTTGTGGTTTAATGGAAATTGCATTTCGTTAAGATTTATGATGATGCTTTTTTGTTGATACGTTACTTGAAAAGAAGATTCCATAAATGTAGTTACTTGACACTTGATGAGGTTGGTGCCTTAAGGTTGACAGTCAATCTGTTTATCACTTGTAGTTTTGAATTATTTGAGGACAAATGTCTAAAGTGATAACTAATCTCCTGAAAGATTGTTTTTGTTTTAGGTTTTGCTGGTTGTGTGCTCTTGATGATGATAATAAGACCAATCTCTACAAAAACATGTAACCAAGGGATGTGCTCCCATGTATGTTGGTTATGTTATATTTCTGGAAGCATATATAAACACAATAAAAATTATAAATTTAAATTTTTTTTAGAGTTTCATAATTTGAAGTTGTTTAAGATTTATACAAAGATTATATAAAGATTAGACATTCTTTTTATTTTTGAATAATTACTTTAAAATTGGGTTATCGTAAACCATAAGCCATTCATGTAATCCACACGAACAACCAGTGAGAAATCTCTTAAACCCTTTTAGAAGAAAATGATTGGTATATCTTTGAGTGCCAACTATTTTCTTTTGTATTTAGATGTTTTTGTATTGTATTGTTGTATCAGTATTATGATACGTAGAAAATAAGAGACATAACATTCTATTTATAAGAAAACCTAAAAACTCTATAAATAACAAAATATCTATATGTCCCTTAAGTGGTATCACATATATTATTTTAGAATAATTTTAAAAATTTATTCAATCAAGTCCATACTTGATTTTTTCTAGGTTTAGAATTGTAATTCCTTGTATTAATCATATTCTAGTTTTCAATTTCTAAATTTTATTTACAATTAAGTCACACTTGATTAATCATCCTATTTTAGTTTTTTACCAATGATTTTTATTATCTGTGACCCATTAGGTTTCCTAATAAGTTGACCCAAATATAAATCGTAATCCTAAATAAAATAAGATTAAATAATTTAATTTATTATCAATTAAAATTAATTGATTTATATTTGAAGATCAAATACAATATCTAACAACCTGTCATGATTCTCTAAATTTTAAGAAAGTCATAAGTGATTTGATTTAATATTTTAGTAATAAGTTTCTTAGTGTAATTATTATCTCTTCATCAAGAATGTTCCAATTTAGACATTATAACATGGAGTATGTTTGTTTTGTTAAATTATTTTAGTTCTCAACACTATAGTAATTGATTCTTTGAAAAGGATTTTTCTTGTTAAATCTAATTCCATCTTGGTCAAGTATTTCATAATCTTTACTATTTGAGAACATATGAAATATTTTACCTAATTCACCTAGGTTGATGAATTCTCTCTTGATTACTCAAATATTTTTATATAATTTATGTTATGCGTAATATATGTCCGTTTGTTACCCTTGATTAGGATTTAGGACAACATGTGGTCATGATCAAAACATAAAATTCTCTACATAAAATAACATTTTTATCTCAAGTTTAAAGATCACTTACACAACTATCACATAAGCCTTTCAATATACATAAGTGATCTCTTTATATGAAATTCTCTTGCGGATAAGTTTACTGTACATGTCATCTAACAAGTACTTGTATAGTAATTTCAAGTGTCCTTCATACCTCAGTTTATGAGAGCAGCTGCTTCATTTCATAAAAGAAGTAACCTAATATGTATTAGTCTCAACATCTCTAATTAATGTCCAGTCTTAATAGAATATTGACTTGAAATATATAGGAACAATGACTTAATACAATAAAAATATCATAACAACTTTATAGTTTTTCATGAAAAATATTTTTATTTCACAGACTTTATCTTTACTCTAAATTTATTAATTAAATAAAAAAATCAATTTACTAAAAAATATATTACTAACATGTTGAAGATAAGTAGATCAAATTTTACAAGAAGTGGTGAATTCAGGTGTAGCAGTTAGATTCTAAATGTATTAGCCAACAAAATTTTAAGAGCTCAATTAATAACATCTTTATTTAGGAGAACTAGACCATGTGATACACACTAGAATTTGAATGAATACAAACTTTACATGGACCTTGAATTCTCTGACGAGGTTTATAGTGCGTTTTGATTTTGGGATTGCATCTTTTATGGATATTATTTCTTGCATGGAGACATGAAGACATGGGCTATATGATGAGGGTAAATCTTGGGCCCATCATTGCTCCTTTATAAAGGAAGAACATATAATTAAAATATTTTTAAATCAATTTATATATATATTAAAAATAAATTAGTAGGTGGTTAAGTGGTAATAGTTTGAGATTAAGAGGTTTGTTCTCCATGTGGTCTCAAGTTCAAGTCATGTGATTGGTAATATGATGGTTACTGAAGGCTCAGATGATTGTTAACTTCAGGGCTCATGAGATTAGTCGATACGCACACCAATTAACCCGGACATCCATATTAATAAAAAAATAAAAAAAATAAATAAACAGTTTTAATTTTAAGTGAATCATCTTATTAATAAAAATAAAATAAAATTCAAGTGGGCTATGTTAAAATAGAGCCCTGAATAATTAATATTCTTCAATCTCCAAAAGAATTTCCTTTGCTAAGCTAGGTTTAAGTGTAATGTGTGTAACAACAACAAACAATTTTGTTCATGTTTGGAACAAGTTATTTTTAAAAATATTTTTGATCTAAGAAAATAATAAGTTAATATTTTTTAAAATTTTTAAAATTTAGTTATGCTAATAATAAAAATAAATAAAAAGTGTATATATATATATATATTAAAAAAATTATTTTAAAAAATACTATACACCACATTCTTGAATACACTTTCTTCTACCTAGGTAATAAGCACTCATAGTGCATTGAGTTTAGTGATGGGAAATCATAACATTTCAGAGCATCAATGGCCTTGGATTCTCCTAACTAAAAATAGACAAGTTTGCAATAATTATTCACATCAAAAGAATATATTCAACATTGTGAGCAATCAGATCCTTTGTCCTTTTGACATTTATGAGAATGGATGCTCAGATTAATCTCAAGGCTAACATTTATTGTAAAATCTGTTATATCATTATATGTATTTTTGTCCTTCATAATTAATCTAATATAAAAGATTGAAAAAGAGATGACAGAGCCACAAGAAAAAAAGAAAAGAAAAGAAAAGAAAAGAAAAGCAGACCACTAATTATTATAGATTAATTTATTAATTAGGTGTTGGGAGTTATAGGAAAGGCAAAGCAAATAAAGAAAGAGAGTGACAATCATTCTCTTTTCTTTTCTTAAACAATACCCAAAATTCACTCCTTCATCTATCAAGCTGTACGTGGTCAATCTCTCCTCGATTCGGCTCCCCAGGAAAAAAGCAAAAAGGTCTCTTTTTTCCTCTTAATTCTTGATCCATTTCCCTTATTCTTCGCTCACTATCTTTTGATTTGTACACATCCTGTGTTGTACCCTTTAAAAATCCCTGCTTTGTCTTTTAATTGTCTCTAATTTTGTATCATTCAATGCAAGTAAGAATCCCCTTTCCTGGTTTGGTGATTTATTTGTGAATTTTTGTATCTGGGTTATTGAGTGGTAACCCATATTTAATTGGGGGTTTCGTTAATAAGACTGTTTAAGTTCTTGATCAAGGTACCCTTTGGTTTGTTTTTAGAGAATTAAGTGTGCTTTTGCCATAATTGTACTGTTGTAGTTTTTTTTTTTAAAAATTTTTTATATATATAGAAAGGCTTGATCCTGCTGCTTAATATTCTCTTTATGAGCTTGGCTTTGCTTTGTTCTTGACAAAGTTTGGTGCTTGTTAATTATCCTCAATGTGTTTATTAGTTTGCACTAGCGTTCTTGTCTTGTGATGCGGTATTATGTGTTAAAGCCGAGGGGTCTTGTATGTTGATATGGATTGGGTTTATGCAATCTAGAATTTGAATTTCTATCCTTTTCTTTTTTCTTTTCCATTTGCAACTTTTGGAAGGGTATGGCAGGAGAAGATGGTGACTTGCCGAGTTTGACGTTGCAAGTCAGTGAACCTCATGAAACGTGGAAGCAGGAGATGGAAAGGCGACAGTCCCAAGTGGATGTGTTACAAGTTAAGCTTATGGAGGTGAAGGCTTGTATGCAAGGGTCAGAGGGAGATGCAAAGAAGGAATTGGAGGTTCTTTGGCGAAGAGTGAAAACAACTGCGACATTGTTGACCTACTTGAAATCAAAAGCGAGAGTCATGGCTGTTCCTGATTTAGCACACACTTCATGTGGAATAAAGGAACTAGAAGGAGTGGGACTTGTTGATAGGAGTGGAACCCCACTGTCCAGCTGGTCCAGGAATGTTGATCTTCCTTCATTTGGTCCAGATGAAGAAGCATGTATGAGACTTGGACAGCAACAAGGAAGCTACGATGAACAAGATGAAGCTTATATTGGTGAATTACTTAAGTGTGTGCAGATGGTATCGAATGTGATGGAAGGCCTTGTTAAAAGAGTTATAATAGCAGAATCAGAAACTGCTGTTGAGAAAGATAAGGTAACTTTAAGCCAGGAAGAAAATAGAAGGAAAGCAATCCAAATTGAGAACATGTCTTCAAAATTAGAGGAGATGGAGCAGTTTGCTCTGGGTACAAATGTTATTCTGAATGAGATGCGGCAGAGGGTAGAAGATTTGGTTGAAGAGACATCTAGGCAGAGGCAGCGCGCAGCAGAAAATGAGCAAGAGCTTTGCCGAGTGAAAAGGGACTTTGAGTCTCTCAAATCCTATGTTAGCAGTCTTATTAGTGTCAGAGAGACACTTCTTTCATCAGAGAGGCAATTTCAAACTATTGAGAGGCTTTTTGAACGGTCAGTGTACTTTGATTTTTCTGAAATAAGATAATAAGCTTCATCACTACATGTTTTTCTTTTATAAGTGTAGTTCTAAGATTTTATGATAACTATAGCATGGGATTTGAACCTGCATTGTACTAACAGGGTTAGGTGGAGCACACACTGTCCTTCATGGTGACATGGCCAGCTGATACTGAAGTTTACTAGAATTGTTTCTTGATCGTGCACTTTCATTAGTCACTTTTACCAAATTTGAAAACTGTGGTTACTATGGTTTTGTAAGTTTTTTCTTTGATAGCATAATTGTTGGCTATGGGTGATGATTCTGGTTGTTTAGAATTATAATGATGTCAATGTCAGCTCATGCATCATTGATTTGTATGGTTTTTTTGGGAGACGCATGTGCATTCTGGCTTATGATCAGTAGTCAACCTAAATAGATATGGATTTTTAATCAAATTTTGAATAGCCACTGACATGTATGTTTGGTGGTAATGTCTGTGTTTTCACTCTTCTTCATGGTCCAATTCCTCTACTTGAATTGTATGCTCTGACACTCTTGACTTTGTCTGCACTCAGTTCATAGGAATAGTTGGCAGGCTAGTTCTCTCCCTCTCCCACAGCATGGCATTATCCCTTTTTCGGTTTCTCCTTTGTAGCTGCTTTTCAGCTGGATTACTTATTTGTCTAGCATCTAATTTTGCTGCGAAGCAGGCTAGTTGCAAAAACAACACAATTGGAGGGCGAGAAAATGCAGAAAGAGACTGAAGTTCAAAAACTTATGGAAGAGAATGTGAGGTTGAGTGCCCTCCTTGACAAGAAAGAGGCTCAACTTCTGGCCATGAATGAACAATGCAAGGTAATGGCACTGAATGCTTCAAATATATGATTTGGTGTTGTTATCTTGTTACACACAAGCAGGTGGCTTGTGGTGAATGGTTGCTTCTTTCAAGATCGATGATCAATCCGCCAGAAGATTCAGAGATTGAGGAATTCTGAATAACGGAGCATCTCGGATCCCTTTTCCAAAATGTAACATTCGAAAGAGCATAGTGAACTTATTTACTAGTACCATTCTTGTGCTTTGTAAAATTGAAGCGACAAAAATATTGATCAAAATAGTTGTGTTGTGAGAACGAAATTTGTCCAACTAATCAAATTGTTGATGTGTTTCGCATCATTTAGATAACTATCTGGGATTTCACCTTTACTTTATGCCAGTGAATCTATTCCTACAATACTTTCTATTTGATTCTCTCGAAGTTACTAAACTCTTTGTTCTTCAGGTCGTTGTTATACTCTCAATAGAGCTGCTACCTCCCCAAAGTAATCAAGTGATATAATGGTTTCAGGTTTCTTGCCTATTCTGTTTCCTTTCATTTTTGGATAGCATGAGGATTTAATGATGTTACTTTCTAGCCACTTATTTTCCCACAGCTCTCGTGGGTGGCATTGCCTGTTGCGATTCATATTGAGTTTTTAATAATAGATCATTTGAAGTCAAAGATGTGACCCAGATCACTCTGTGTTCTTAGAAATTATATTTAGTTCAGTTATTTTTCTCCACATTTTAGTTATTGTACTTGAGAGATGTTAGAGAAAGTCATTTGAAAATGGTGAAGAAGAGAGGATATTGTTAGTTGCTTATATTATATATATATAAAAAATCGATCTTGGTTAATAGATTCTATTAAATAAAAAAGATTTTTTTGAAGTATTTTTAAATTAGGATCTTCCAAGAAAATATAAATCTAGGTTGAGAGATAATTTTTTTCCCTGAATGATTTTGTGTTTTTTAGGTTTTTCGGGTTGATAAATTAGTTTTTTAAAGTTTTAATGGTATTTTTAGTATTTTTTAGATTAAAATGGATTGAAAATTTAATTTTTTTTAAAAAAAACACTTTGATTTTTAGGTAAAAAAGCTGTTGTATAGGGAGGCACACCTACTTGGGTTGGTAGGCCAATGTCCATGATTGCCTAACCATCATAATTGATTTTTCTAATTTTATTTAATTGCTTTACTATATATTTTATTTTTTATTATATAATTAAATAAAAAATAATTATAAAAAATAAAGTTATTTTACCTAAACGAGTTTATGATCTAGATCATGAGTTTAGTAAGTTAAATTGACTTGTATTTTATTGAGATATCGACTCTTAATATCAAATAAAAAAAATAATGTCTTAAAATTTTTTTAATCAAATCAAGTTTTGGTTATTATCCAATTTATTTTCAGACATGATAAATTAACCTGATTATATCAGGTTAACCCTAAACAATTTGATTTAACATCTAAGCCGTTTGATTTAAAATCTAAGCTGGAAGGAGTCGGGTTAGGGATCTCTATATTGTTATTTATTTTCAAAGAGTTATTTTTACTGTCATGGGCAAGTGTTGTTTTATTTTAATGTTTTTAATATGCTCATTTAAATTATAAAAATTATTTTTTTTCATAATTCAAACTTGTTTTTAGAATAATGATAAAATATTGTTAAAAAAATTAAATATTTTGGTAAAAAAATCTTAAAAATAATTGAGATCAGATATAGAAGTTTTAATTGGAAGGGTATTTTTTTTTATCCTTATTATAAATCATCCAAGTTTCCTTTTGTTATATGTTATAATTACTTTTGATTTTTAATAAAAAAAAGTTAGATTTTTTTTGTTAAAATTAATAATATTAATAAAAAAAGTTTTTACTATAAAATTAGTTTATTTTGATAGAGTTTTAATTATTACTTCTCTTAGAATAATTTTATGCCATATAATTAAATAAAAAAAATCTAAAGTTATTCTTGTATCCATAGTTTTAAAACCCGGCCCGGCCTGACGAGTTGATTCGGGACCCGGTCGATCCGGGACTGGAACCAGGCTGAGTTGAAGAAAAAATAGAGTAAAAAAAAACTCGATGTAACCCTGCAAGACCCGGTCAAAAACCCGGTTGTGACTCATTGACTTTTATTTTTTTACTAAAACGATGTCGTTTTGATTTTTTAAAAAAATTGACTTGAGCGACCGGTCAAAATCTGGTGACCTGGTCTTGGACCGGGTCGGGTCTGAAAATTATACTTGTATCATAAAATTAAATATTTTAATTTTTATATCTTTCTAAGCTTTTTTGGGATAAATATATTTCTTAACTTATGAATTAACTTTTAGTCAGCATTAAAATCTCTTTTTAAAACTCATTAACACATTTAATTAATAATTTATTTTATTAAATATATAGAATGACATTTTTTCTTGCAACTAAAAATATGTTAGCAATTTTTTTTATATTTAAAAATATCTTGATCGGACGCGCAACAAATCGTGGCCGATTATCCAGTTGAAAAAACTCCACGCTGGCAATCCGTATATCCTGTTTATCTCTGTAACCGTTGGATCGACCCCATAAACGGTGAATACAGGCAGCAACCCTCTTGACGCGGATTAACATTTTAAACCATGGATAAAGCAAAAATCCACCGGATCTTAACAAACAGAAGGAAGCCACGCTGGCAATCCGAGTTATCATTTCAGTATCATATAACAGCCGT